>QVOA01002820.1:0-35106 GCA_014825685.1 Pseudomyrmex cubaensis
GAATGTATTTTCTAAGACAACTTTTGGATGTTGCACATGTGACAGTGACTAATACTACGAATAAATTGTTATATAAGAATTATAAAATATCTTAGAAAATTACAAATCTCAAGTGTATTAAGATATTGTATCAGTCATGTGGATTTAATATTGATTATTGAATTTGATTACTTGTGAAGTGTATAGATAAACTGAACACAAACCAAGAGATAAAACATTCTTGGGTTATGCCTAGAGATATAAGTACAACTCTTAAGACTACAGTCTATCCAGTAAATTATAATCCACAATATAAACTGCAGTCATGCAGAAGCAGGATTTGTTGATGCAAATACACGTAGAAAGACCTATTTACAAACATGAAACACTGAATCAAGATTATGATTATGAGAAACCAAAATCATCTGGTAAGTTGCACATATATGTCAAATTGTACGTTCTATGTTATTAAATATATGTATTTCTTTTTGTAGGAATTCAGAATATACTAAACAATGTCAAGTCAAAAAACTGGCAATCTTGTGTAATGTCAACTGTGCCAGTGATAAAATGGCTTAGCAAGTATAATTGTAAAAAAGACCTAATACCTGATATTATTTCTGGTTTGACTGTGGCAATAATGCATATACCCCAAGGTATGGCCTATGCATTTTTGGGAAACTTGCCACCAGTAGTTGGCATATACATGGCCTTCTTTCCTGTCCTTGTGTATTTTTTGTTTGGCACATCTAAGCATGTATCTATAGGTAAGAATACAAATGAATGAGAACAAAATTATACAAACTATAATGTGTTCAAAAAAACTCAAATAAATAAAATACTGAGGATAAAAATATGAAATAGCAAAAATATATTCTGTTACTTTCAGCTAATGCATTTTTGTCTGGTTAACTTCAATTACCAGAACAGTTAAAAATATAATACACTTTAATATAAACTTGTTCGACAATGCTCAATAATCAAACATTCTTGGAACTCATCAGGAACTTTTGCTGTGGTATGCTTAATGACCGGAAAAATAGTAACATCTCACTCAAATCCATTTGTGGAACATGCATCTGCGAATATTTCAGATAGTGCTTCTCTAAATTTTGAGAATACTACGCATACGTATACACCTATACAAGTGGCTACAGCTGTGACACTAATGGTTGGAATATATCAGGTAATTATCGTCGGTATTACAAATCATGGTATCAGTTTAAGATACAATGTAAAAAAAATAAGAGCAAGGAAAGATTTTTGTTACAGATAATAATGTACATATTCAGATTAGGTATCGTGACAACGTTGCTAAGTGAAACTTTGGTAAATAGTTTTACAACAGCTGCTGCTGTTTATGTTCTAATATCTCAAATAAAGGATCTACTTGGTCTTAAATTACCAAAGCAAAAAGGATATTTTAAATTAATTTTTGTAAGTAAATTTAAATTAAGAATATTGTATTTTAAAGTGCTTAAATTTTATCTTAAAATGATCTTCTTTCGTCTTTTTTAATATTTTAGACTGTCATAGATATATTTAAAGAAATACAAAATATCAATATATCTGCCGCACTAGTGTCAACTATATCAGTGATTATTCTTATAATCAACAATGAGTTTCTAAAGGTAAATAGAGCATGAATTTGTTATTTATAATTAAAAGATACTTGAAGAGGGGAAAAAATTAGTAATGTGACACGTAATTTATATTCGCACTTAGCCAAGATTGAACAAAAAATGCAGCATACCAGTACCTATTGAACTCATTGCAGTTGTCGGCGGGACATTAGTTTCCCGATATTGTGATTTACCACAGACTTATAATATCGAAATTGTTGGACATATTCCAACAGGGTATGTAAATGTAGTATCGCATATATAGAATATATTAAGAGATGTCATATTATTGTATTTAATGTTTCAACAGATTACCTAAGTTTGAAATACCTAGTATTGAATTACTGCCCTTAGTAGCGATTGATAGCATTGCTATAACCATGGTTTCGTACACCATTACCGTATCAATGGCATTAATATTTGCGCAAAAACTCAACTATGAAATAGATTCAAATCAGGAGCTTCTCGCAATGGTTAGGCAATAATATATCTTGACAATTAATATACTTTTGATACACAATATAATTTCAATTATTTTCATTCTTTCAGGGCTTGAGCAATGTAATGGGTTCTTTTTTCTCGTGCATGCCAATATCGGCTTCTCTAAGTAGATCTCTCATTCAACAAACTGTTGGTGGACGTACTCAGGTAGCAAGTATTGTATCTTGCTTGTTGTTGCTCATGATACTTCTTTGGATTGCACCGTTTTTTGAGCTCCTGCCGAGATGTGTTTTAGCGTCTATAATAGTGGTACGTAAAGAATTATTAGTAAAACCAATAAGAAAAAATATAAATACACAAGGTTTTAAATAAAAATAACTAATAATAAATCATAAAAACATTATTGTTATAAAAATTGTACCATTTCTTATAGGTAGCTTTAAAGGGAATGTTTCTACAAGCTAGTCAGTTCAAAAAATTTTATAAGCTCAGCAAAGCTGACGCTATAATTTGGATTGTAACATTCTTTGTTGTAACGTTAATAAATATCGACATCGGATTGCTCGCGGGACTGTTTGTTTCGTTGGTCATCATTCTGTTGCAAGCTATTCGACCTTATCCGTGTCTGTTAGGTCACATACCGCATACAGATCTATACTTGAACTTGAACAGATATAAGGCGGTAAGTCAATAAATAAAATAAATAAACGCTATAAGATAGTAATAATCGAGAGAACAACATGACTTTGCTTTTTTTGTTTTTCTAGGCGGTAGAAATACCTGGAATAAAAATACTTCATTATTGCGGAACTTTGAATTTTGCCAATAATAATCATTTTAAATCTACTGTATACACGCTGGTAGGAGTATGTCCGCAAAAGATCATAAAATTTAGAAAACAATTGGCGGAAGGTCATTTTCTGAATGATAAGAATTCCGAAAGTAAACCTGAATTGCAATGCGTAATCATGGACATGAGCGCGTTGAGTTACATCGATCCTAGTAGTGTTCAAGTGTTGCACTCGATCGTGGAAGAGTTCGCGCAGATAAATATTGAGTTTTACTTCACCAATTGTCCGAGTCCCGTTTACGAAACTATAAAGAAATGCGAGCTGTACATATACGGCACATTGTCGTTACAAATGTTCGCGACTGTACAGGATGCCGTTACTTACTGTCAAAGCAACAGTATTTCTGGTTAATGACAATAATTTTATTGTACAATATACACTGGCTACCAGGAGCCTAGTTATTGCATTTCTAAAAGACATTTTTTACTTAGACACTGTACTTATGGCACAATACTTACCTTGAAAGTATTGTTATAAAGTTTAAATAGTTATATATTATTTTTATAACTGTCTGTACATGTATTGCGTACTAACATATGCTATATTTGTTATAAAAAATTATTTGTTTTTATATTAAAATATAATCTCGAAAAAAAAGTGCTTTGTATGTGTAATCGAGCAATCGATTTTTTTTTATTTAGAGCGATTACCCTATGTACAATGTGACAGCTTACAATTATCTTGAGTAGTCTGTTACCGTCACAAAAAAATAGGTTCCACTACGCCTCTTCAAATTTGTATCGGCAATTATTGCGTCCTATATTTTTTTTCCTATTTGTAATATACAACTGTTTATTTTTAATCTTGCGGCAGTGTTGCCCTTTGGATGCGGATGTACATAAGATTACGAAATAAATACCCGACAATAAGTAACAGAACACGTTACTTGTCGATAAACGTACGGTCAAGATCAAATTATTGTTTTATACACATACTTTCTCTAATTAACGATGGTCTAATCGAGGCGCTTATGCTAGACCGTACTTCTTCTTGAGAGATTCAGGCATGTCGGGTGGTGGTGGACGGGGCATGCGCAGCCAAACCTTTACGGCATCGTAAATGAACCATTGCGCCGCGGTCAAAGTACCGATCATGACGATCCTCGGTCCCAGACCCTTCCATACGCCGGCAAAGCCAAGCTTCTTCAAAACCTCACCCGCAGACGCTCCTTTCTCTTGATTCAATTTCGACACCACCTGATGGACGGGAATTCGTGTGTTATAGAGAAGAAATCTTACAAAGAGTAAACGACCGATAAGTAAAACTCACCGAGTCAGCAGGGTGAGATACGACGGCGCAGAAAACACCGGCAATGTAGCCGGCCGCGAAGGTGACTACTAATTGTTCGCCTTTCGAGCATTCTGCTCTAGGCTTTGGTACCACGTATTTGTAGAGAAGTTCGACGGTACGCTCGAAGCACGCGAATTTCATCATAGTGTACGGGATTTGACGCAGCCACAATGGCACCAATCCCTTGTAGAAGCCTGAAATACCTTCTTCCGCAATTATCTTCGGGAACGCTTGTCTCAAAGTGTTAGCGTATCCTGGCGTAGTTTGAATCTTCACCTATAAATTGCACGTTATGTGAAAACAAAAGCGGCGAGATAAGAATTTACTTACACACTGTATATACAACTTAACAACACATAAAATTTTCATTAATATGAGCTGTACCTTTGCAGCTTCAAATGGTGCTAGACCAATGTCTGCAAAAAATTCAGCGGAAGCCGATGATATCAAATATAACGTGGTTCTGTATTCATAAGAGAGTTCCTCGCCAGCTAATGCGGAGTACTGAACTTTAAAGACTTCATACAGTCCGAATTTGAACATTCCTTGAATAGAATAACCAAAGAAAGTGGGCGCCCATCCTTTTACTATTCCTCGGGTGCCATCCTCGGCAAGAGTTACCTATAATAAAGTTCGTCATAAATTACATATATAAACACACACACACACACATATATATATATATAATATAAAAGTTAATCTAATAATTACTTTGAATCCATTGAATACTGATTTGTATTTTTGCGGATCCACTTGAATTCTGCATTTAACTAAATCTAATGGAGTAACCATGGTATGAGTGATACCACAAGATAAAATACCTCCAAGGCCACATAACATGAAATAATGATTTGATGCAAATTCACAGCTATCTGTAAATACATAAAACACCACATTGCATGAAATTATTCATTCTGATCAATCTATGCTCATCCAGTTTTTCTTTTGGACGACATACAAAATACGAGCAGACTTTGTCTCATCGTTTTGTCATAGTTGATAAAAAAAATATCCTGCATATCCGACATACTTCCGATGCGTTTCTCGGTCACAGTCAACGATAGTCATGGGGGAGGCTGATTTTAGTCTGACCGTTCAAGGCCAGAGGTAAGGGAGGGGCGCATTTTACAACACACATACACACCGATATATTAAGATGGCGGAATCTCTCTTATGCAACTCGCGGTATCCGCGAGTTTATGCTTAAATTCATGAAAATAATACATTCAAACTCCTCTGTGTTACATGCAGATTATAGACTTTGTTATTCAATAATTATATAATTCATAATTGTTTTAAAAGTAATTGAAGTCAAGTACACCGAAGTGTCCGTGTTCGTCAGACGTGCATATGTGTATATGTGTGTGCATCGCACAGTGCTTCGCGCAATCGAACGTCTCTTCGTATTTCTAATGTAGAATTCCATGGCTGCTTTATCGCGTAATAAGAGACGATCCGTCGAAATCATATAATTAGATATTCAAATTTAAATTTGCGCAAAGCAGTTGCAATTGCATCGACAAATGTCTGACCGACTTTTCAAACGAAAGAAATCTGATTAAACTATGACGTTTGATCAAACACATTTTAGTTATGTAATTTTGTCGCAATGTCACATTAGAACGGCGTGGTCATGTAACAATATCTAATATCCTTTCTTATTCGTAAGAGATTACGCCTGTGATAAAACGAGTGCGCAAGAGAAACTAATGTAATAGTCGATAGATTATTAGAAATCGCGGTTTGAACGAAATTTTCCTCGAGAAGTGTTATAACCTCTCGCTCGATATATCGAAGACAAAAAATTGCTCGTTCGATTCGCAATTGAATCATGAGTAATTGGATGAAGAAAGAGAAGTACTGACCACCCTCCTCGACGGAGGCAGCGGCGATATTGCGACCTGGAACGAGCGGCCGAGCGCCGTTTTCCAGCGCCTGACACTTGGCCGTCGTGAACGGCGTGGAAAATGGATTCATTTTCACCGCTTCTTGCACCCAAGACAACATTTCTACTTGGAGACCTGAACAGAAGCATCGATTAATGACAGTTTATTCTAGGTTCGAATTTTAAGCACAGTGTGTGCGCGTAGTATTGTGTCAAAGTTCTAATACACGGTACCTGCTATGACAGACGACTATCACCCGTAAAAAACCACCGAGAGAGTGGCGGATCGTGTCTTCGAATGGCTCGTCCATAGCGCGCGATACTTAGATAGGAAGTTACATTTTCGCGAGCCAACAGCGCCCTCAGTGGATAGGTCAATATTTTTGTGAGAGAATGTCGGCCTGTGATTGGTTGATTTGTTTAAGCTTACTGCTTAAGTTTTCGTATGTTCCCGGCTTAAGATACGTGACATTTTACAAGACAGCTGTCACCTGTCACTAGTGTCATTCAGTTTGTGATTGTTACTTTGGCCACACTCTCGTGCCCTCGGAAGATAACAACAATAACGATTATTATTATTAACAACAATGATTTATCACATAAGTTTTTGTGAGTTGAAAACCACAGGTAAGTTTTACAATTATCGTTCAATATAATTTTATTAAGATAAGATGCGCTGAGTGATTGGTTATGTTTACATTTGCAATATCTTCGATTTTAGATGATGAGGAATAAACAATTTGTAATTAAAACTAATGTCCAATTTGTGTATGTGTGGATCAGCTTGTAATATTCTTCACAATCAGAGACATTCGCTATATTAATTGTATATAATAAAATAACAATGAATTCTGGCATTGATTGGGAGACCGAGCATCGTCGCGTTTTGTTGGACGGCAATGCAGCGTTGGATCGCTCGGCGCAATCGGTCGCGAGATCGCAGATTATCGCAGCGGAAAGCGAACAAATAGGGACTGAAGTGATTTCCGAGCTGGGCGAGCAAAAGGAACGTCTTCTACGAGCGAAGCGAAGATTGTCGCAAACAGATGAGGAACTCAATAAAACGCGAAAGATTCTGAATATTATGCGAGTTAGGGTTTTGACAAATAAAATTGTTCTCATTTTGATCATACTCTTAGAATTAGTCATTCTCGGTATAATTGTATATCTCAGATTCTTTCACAAATAATTTCTTCGTTAATAATGTTTTTTTTTATATTGTTGAGGAATTCATCAAAGAGTAATAGATTTTAATGTATACATATGTTAAAAAAAAGTTATAGTTGTGTTGGCTTGAAACTGAGTGCTGCAAGGCTCCATAATAAAGAATATTGCTTTATAATCATAGAACAGACTTCAAATTTTATTTGTCATTATATGTAACACATGATGTAACATAGTAACGCAAAGAAACCCTAAAAATGGTTATTCTGCACGATGAAGAGTATTATGAAAGTAGGAAACCCGAGCCTGATTTGGGACCGGTACGTAATTTTTTGCGATTTGTTTGGAATTCACAAAGAAGAACATTACTCGGCAGAAAAGGAAAAGAATGGGGTATAATTATATGTACTATATAGTTTCAATATGTGAATAAATTACGAGTCACTGATCATAAAATTATTGACATGAATAGTCGAGCTAGGAATCTTCTACCTGTGCTTTCTCAGTGTACTAAGCTCCATTTTTGTGTTGCAAATGTGGATTACTATTCAATACGTTTCGAAACTAGACAAGCCGTTTTTTCTCTATGAGGGTTTAGCGCCCACATCTGTCAGGAGAAGTTTCTCACTTTACCGTCAATTTCCGGATTTTTATAGTCCAGGTATCTTCTTGTTTTCACATGTTTTGTATAAAACACTGTGCAATATTTTATTTTTTAATATTTATCTTTGCAAAAAATATATTTGTGATATATGGATTGTTTCACAATCAAAGACCAAGACTTGACTTTGTAATATCTTATATTTTTTGTAAGCAGGAATTGACTTCAAACCGAACACTATGCTGCCCACGACATCTCCCATTATTTGGATCGATAATTCAAGTACAAACGCTCGACCGAAGAGATACGTAGAAGCGTTGAATAATTTTCTTGAAGGTATGTATTTAGTTGTCAAATAAAAGAAGAGTTCAAAAAATATTGTTACTTTATTTAGAATATAATAAAAGTAAAGAAAATTACAAGACAGTCGCGGAATGCAACAACGATGTGTTCGGGGTAAAACCTTGTTTTTTCGATGTTGAAAGTCTTGGTGTTTGCGGAAAACCTCCTTATGGATACACAAATCCATTGCAACCATGTGTTTTCATCAAATTTAATAAAGTAAACAATATAAACGCATTTTACGTACCCAATCTATCTTTTATTATATATTTTTTTTTATTGACGCGCGTTAAATTTTAGTAATTTAATATTTACATGCAACTATTGCAGAGATTCAATTGGATACCTGTACATTATAACAAATCCTCCCAGTTTCCGGAGAATATGCCGCGTTCTCTGCAAGAGACTGTGCGATTTTCAGACAAGGTTCAATTTAAATAAGAATTATATAAACGCGTGTACTTAGAAATATCTCCAATATTTTTCTAACCAAGCGTAAACATACACAGACGAATCGTTTCTCACACAAAGAACAGACTTAATTCGTTTATAACGATCTTAACAGAATTATGTCTGGCTGTGGTGCGACGGATCAAATAATGTCGACAAAGATCACGTCGGAGAAATCGAATACTTACCAAAGCCTGGTTTCTCTGTACAATATTTTCCGTTCGTTGGGCAACCGGATTATTTAGCACCGGTGGTCGCGTTACGATTCAAAAATATCACACGTAACCCAACATTAATCAAAATTTTTGAGATTATTAGCTTTTTCTTTTCATAGTTAACATTGCACTTTATTAATGTCATGTAATTTTCTATATAGCATTTAGACTGATAACAGTGGAGTGCAGTTTGTGGGCGCTTAATATTAAAAAGGACACGCAGGCGGTATTAGATTTTCAAATAATTCTGGGTATAGTTTAAAACGTGATGAGTTAATAAATAAGAGAACAGAGTGTTTTTACATACATTGCTTCTTAGTGTAGATATATTAAGTTAAAAAAAATTAGTATTAAATATTTATTTAAAGTTACAAATACAATTTTTTTGCCACACCAATGACTCTTTTATTATACATCGTATTACATAATACATCGAGTGTATTTTTCATATATTGTATTATTTGCATAGAACATCTCTGAGATATCTATTATAAAAAAATGGAAGATGCAACAATGTGTATTTCTGAATTAAATCAACACGAGATGAGCAGTATATTCAGATTCAACAAAAATATAACGTTCTGTATTTTCATTTCGTATCAGGAGGCTGATGTACTCTCTAGATTCGGTCAGCAGTATTGCAAATCAAAATTGGAGAACTTTGTACAGATTTATATTAATACTTTTACATAAATAAAGAGAAATGACACGATGAAGCTTCGCTTTTATCGACAGATATACCATTCATACAGTCGCATTTTCTGGAATTAACAATACTGTCTAGAATAAGGGAAACGATTAATAAGAGAGAGAAAGACAGAGAGAGAGAGAGAGAGAGAAAAAGGAAAGAGATAAAGATACAACTAGAAAAAGATAGAAAACAAAGAGAGATAGAGAAAAAGAAATAAAGATTGAGTAAAAACGAAGAGGAAAATAATAATCAGAAAGAAATAGAGAGAGTAAGAAAGAGAGAGAGAGAGAGAAAGAGAGAAAGAAAGACAGAATGAGAGAACAATATAAAAGAGAAATGAAAAGACAAGAAGAAAAAGAAAAAGAAGAAGAAACTTAGAGACCAAACAAAAGAGGAAAATACTATCTTCAATCCATTCGAATCGAATAATTCGGCAGGTGCTTTGTTTTCGTTATACTTTTGTCATCAATTAAACAGTAAACAAGTATAAAGTATTTGATCTTTTTTTTGAAAGGCAACATTGTGCGACTCTGACGTTAACACACGAGGCTTCGCAATCGAGAAACATGAATTTTCTTCTTTGGTATTTAACTCCAAGTGATTTTATCCTTCCTCTTCTTCTTCGCCCGTGCCGGTTAGCATGGCAATTAAGCTCGCAGTGTCGATGAAACCTTTGTCGTCGATGTACATCTGATCGAACGCGTCATCCACCTCTTTGGGCGTAAATTTATCGCCCCATGTCATTAAAGCATGCCTCAATCTATAGAATAAATACAAATCTTATGTAACATACTGCACATGTCTATTTTTATCGTGCAATTTTATTTGAACTTGTAGATTTTGTCGCTACCTTTCACCGTCGATTTTGCCGTTGTCATCAAATGTCTTGAAAGCATTGATTACAACATCGTCGTCGTCAGCACCTGTGATAAAACGATATATTCAATGTACAAAATCAAACTATATGTATATTTATATTCGGATGAATTCTTCATACCTGATCCCGACATACGAACAGCGAACAAGTTCAACAATTGAGTAAAGTTGATGGGTGCCGAAGCCTCGTTGAGCATTTCGTCGAGTTCTTTATCGGACGCAAGTCGGCCAACAGAGTCGAAGGCCGCGCGAAGATCATTTTTACCGATAATACCGTCCTTATCTGCGTCCATTAGTTGGAATGCCTACAAACACACAAAGAAATATTCGTTTTTTATTTCATTATTTAGCGAAACAAAAAATAGCACAATTTTTAATTTTTATAAATACATATTTATATGCAGAGACATAGAAAGCGTGTTGTTTTGGAACATTGTCGTACCTCCTTGAACTCAGCCACCTGTTTCTGAGAGAACATAGAGAAGACACTGGACCCGCTACGCTTAGCCTTGCGGCTGCCACGACTACTTGCTCTAGTGGAGCCAGAATCCTTTGGTGTACCTGTAGGAGTTGGTGCTTTCTCTTCTGCTGGCGCTGGCTCGGGCTCAGGCGCCGGAGCTGCTTCCTCCTTCTTCTTGGTCTTCTTCTTCTTTTCCTTATCCGCCTAATATGTAAGTACACAAACAAATTTGCATAATTATATATAGAAAACTAAAATATATTTTTAATACAACATTATTCTGTGATATATTTATTACGAACGTTGTTTTTTATTCGCAATAATTTTTTAATTTATCGCACATAATTTTACGTTATTTCTGCAAGTTTTTCACATTAAACAATGAATATCTCTTGCATTAAAAAGTGCTTTATTACATTAAAATATAAAAATATAAGATTTATTTGTTTTTGTTTATTAATAAATGCCAATTACTTAAAAAAATTAGAACAGAAATCAAGGAAAAATAAGCTCATCCCATAATTGAGTAAGAAAATTGGTGAGGCGGTAGTCGCTTGATGCTAAAAATAGAATAATTCCGTGAGTCGCGAAGGAAAAGATGCCAGGGCATATATAGAACAACTTTATATAGATACCGCACTACTTCTCGAATTACCATTGTTACATAATTATTTACCATTATAATTAGAAAAATTACGCACACGCGTAATGTAAATTTAAGGCAAATTTTAATTTGTTGATATTATCTAAAAATAATGAAGTAATATCATGAGGTGAGATTTAAATAACGGAATCTACACGATGAAAATTTTGAGAGTAATTCACGATTTAAAAAACCTAAAGATCACTGTCGCACTTTATTGTCACAAATTCGCAATAGTAACGTAATCATCACTTGCTCATCACTTAGAACACTGTACATAATTTATCTTCGTGAAATGCACCATATCATATTTCTCTTTCTTTCTCGTCGTTTTTTCGTATTCTTCTCCGGTACACCCTCGCACAATTCTTTAAGAAGATGATCGATATCGATAAACATTTTTCTTCTCAACGCCCTTACTTACCATATTTACGGTTGATTACGACGAGGTGGACGATGATACGAGATGGTCACGGCGCACCAACTGTCCGAATCATAGAGCCGAACTTGTTAAGTAACTTTTGCAGATCTCTCCCACCAGCAGGCCACGGTTGTTCGAGCAGGGGTGCTACCCTACCCCGGGCACAACAGCCTATCTGACCATATTTAGTGCGAGTCGCCTCAAAATAGCGACCCTTTCGACGTTTCGACTAAAACAGTTTGCTGAAGAGTATAGAACTTCTTCGACGGCTCGACGGTGCGCTGCACTGTTGAGACAATCTTCATCCTCCAATGTAGAAATATGTCAATCTTTTGATTAAAATCGTAAAAGATCTAGTTTGCTTCAAAGAGATTATATTTTAAATGAGTTATTATTACAATCTATTTTTTGTGTGATTGGACAATTGTGAAAAAAAAAATTGTGTTCCTTTCTCGCTGTGCTTTACAATTACATCATTTATTGCAAGATGATATCATAAATACTGTCGATCATAAAATATCATTTTAGGTTTTACTTTTCAATATTCTCTTTTTTTAAATTCTTTTTAAAAAAATGTGTTTTAATAACTTCTATATACACTTTATATGTTTAATTCTATATATGTGATTTAAATATTGCACAAACAATATCACTCGAAATTATGTCACCTATTGCGTTTGCAGCAGAATACTTCAAACACGTGGTAACCGAAAATAGTTTCTCGACACACATACATACACACGCGCGCGCGCACATTTATGAAACATTACATGGTTCCACATATTACACGCTTTTAACAATAAACTTATAAAAAAACTGTCTAGAAATTAGATTTCGTATTACATTATCACATTCATGATTATTGAAGACAGTATTATAAATACTTCCGGTAAAAACAAGATGGAGGAGCTACTATAGAGGGAAAAGCCTGCAAAAAAATATTGATTAAAAAGACCAATTAATTTTTTCTATTACTTGCATGAATGAAGTGAACCTACCTTTGTCATTTGGATCACGCACGCCACACTGTCGATGCCCTAATGCACTTTTTCTTTTCGTTGGTATATATCCTGGAATGTATAAACTCGGAGCTTCGAGTTTGCCAATTGATATAAGTCTGCTAAAGTCTTGCTCCAATTTGCTAGCAATTGGACCTGAATAAAAGTCACAAAATAAAGAGATAACTATATTTATTAAAGTATACATATCAAAATACTATTTAAGTATAGTATCACATATTACCTTTAAAATGCAATAGAAATTGAATGCACGCGCCATTGTGTAATATCTTTGTCTGTCTATTGTCAATAGACAGCATCCACTCGGGAATTCCCATTACTTTTCTCACATCTTCCAAAAATTGCGCTCTGCAAAAACAATTAAATAAATAAATCCCTCTGTTCATAAAATCTCACTGCTATTTTATATAAATAACTTACACCACAAATCGCGGTGGTTTCCTAATGTTCGCATATTTCACGATGTCGTTGTCAGGTTCAATGTTCGCGCAGGAAAAACTGTTGCTGCCGAAGTCCTTATCGAAAATGACAATAGATCTGCCCAGTGCGGATATCGTCCCACCCAAAGGAAAGTTCGGATCTGTGAACACTTGTCGCTTTTCTCCCACATTAATCGGCCCTAAACGAGACGATATGTCACCGACGTAACATCTGAGCGGCAGATCCGGACCACATTCCTCTCGGTAAAGATCATCCTGCAAAACAATGAAATGGATTGAAAAAAATATGCAAAAACCATAGTATCATAAAAATCAAGACTTTTAAATACACATCAGATTATTGGATGTATTTACATTCAACGGATCGGCTAGTTGAGTAAAATAGGGATTCCAAACGTATCCACCTGCCACGCACCGGGTATTCTTTACCTTCACCGCGGCGTCCACACCTACAGGATTTACATATATCGCCCAGTTGTGATTTCTGGTCTAAAATCATTAAGCACGATAGATATATTAAAGAACAAATCAATTTAAACGCGTATCGGAGTAATAATTATCAAATTAATTTTCTTACGATATTGCGATCATGTTTTCCGGGATGTCGCAGGTTCACTTCGATTATCGTTTCACTCTGACTGCCGTCTTTATAGACGAGCTGCGTCTGCAAAGACCAATTGTTTCTAACTAAAAATCCTGTATCTTTTTTTTATACGAATAATTCTCGTGTCTATCTTTATTACCATTTTTATGTAACCGTACACGAAGCCTTGTGGATGATGAAACGACGCGATGGCCCGTAATTCACTGGCTTCGGTCGGAGAGTATCCTCTCTCGATAGTTGAGCACGCCCATCTAAATACGAAAATGAGATCCTACTGAAGAGAGATGAAATCAAAAACCTACGTCTATTTTAGTCAATCGGATACCTTGAATTCTTTTGTTTCGTGTTAATTACTATACTGCGTCCTAGCACACTTCTCAGACCGAACAGCGGTAGCATCGTGTCATTGTACGTTGCCATATGTTGTTTTTTGTTGTCCAAAGAACCGAATTTCCCGCTTAAATCGCCCATCTCGTATTGATCGAGCGTACCCTCTTCCATCGGTACGTCTGTCTTGTTGACGTCCAGTGGATTCCAATGTCCATAAAGCGATGTTTCTTCGCACGGAAATTCCAAGTCGTATTCTATAGGAGTCTGCAATTCCAAGGTAACAATGCATCTTGAAATTTACAATGTTTCTTCTTATGTTAAAAATACACTTCTTTTGCGTAAAAATCCTGAGAAATATAATTATTCACGTAATTTACCATGTGTATGTGATATCCGCTCATCTTTCCGCCGAGACCCTCAAGGGAGACATCCACATTAGTGATATCATATTCGCTCTGTTGCAAGAATTCTAATTTTCCTCTTAAAGATATTTGTTCTCCATTGCCAAACCAATCTTTAGCGACCGCTTTACGCCGATAAACTCCGCTGATACTGTAACAGAAAAATTGATACTACTAATAGCTATTTTTTTGTTTAATTTATATTCTGCATGTTTCTCATGCGTTATTACGTGGAACAAGCCAGCCGGTCTCCTCTAGCAACTGGACCGTGATCGTCATAGATAACTAAGCTTTTGCCGAACAACGTGTGATGCCCCGACAACGGTAACATCGTGTCCGTAAAAAGTTTTCGAGTCAGTTCCGAAGCGTTCACTTTTCTGCCGGCAATTTCGAGCGTTCCATGTCGCATCAAGTCGCCTAAGCGACACAGCGACGTTTCCGAGACGAAACAAGAGCTACTTGGACTCCATTCCACCTGAAAATGTAACATATTTCTCTCGAACTGTTATCACTAAGAATATTTTAAGGAATAAAGCAGACAATATTTAGTTACGATACTTTGTACGGATTATAGGGTGATCCGGCACTTAAACATCGACCTGTCCAATTGTAAAAGTCTTTTCCTACTGGATTGTCATGCACCATCCATCTAAATGTCACACATACATTTAAGTCGATTATATTCTATAGTATTTGTATACTGTAAACAATTTCTTTTGTGTCTTATTTGAAGATTTACCTATGACCAGCAGTGTTATTTATTATATTGCCGTCTGCGTGAACAAGATGTTCGATTATTATGGTAGTGTCTGTTTCGGGATCATCCTTCGGCTGTCGGAAAACTATGCGACCGACTATAGGATACCTGAACACTACTTCTGCCGTGTGCATGGGCATTTGCCAGTCGGTATGGGGCACATAAAGCATGAACGTGCCACACACCCATGGAATCACGCTTTTGTTGTCAGTCTCATTGTATCTAAATACAAAATTTTTATATATATCATTAAAATGCAATATATATCAGAAAGACTTCGTGCAATCTCAAAATTATACGCGTAATGATATCAATATAAGTAACAGTTACTTGTAAAGAACTAAAGACCGATGAACGATACTGTGAACTCCGGAAAGCGGTAGATACACGTCCCAGTATATTCCACTGAGCTTTGCGCTCCCGGGTAAAATATCAGTATGATAAGATCCTTCTTTTCGACCTTGGAGCTTACCGGACAGATCTCCAATGGCATATTGATCCTGAGTACCTAAACCTATTTAATTAAAAATTCATAAAATAGAGTATTGATTTATTGATTTAACTTTCTTCACTAAATTATTTAGATTTTCTATTTCTTGTTTCTTTTTCCTCTTAACAATATGTAATTATATTACCCGGTGGTGGTGTAGTCTTCTCATCGATATTCAAAGGGTTGAACAGGCGTTTTGTAGTTAAACACGGATCGACAGTAATTCCTACGCTCTTTGCCGATTCCGGAGGTAATTCGTGAATTCTATATGACGCCACTTTGGTGGCGTATCGTAATCTGGCTTCTAAATCGTTTATAGTCGTCAGAGAGACGTTAACCCATGTAGGATCAAACGGCGTTTCCTGAATTGCCGTAATTTTTCCTTTGATTCCGTTCGAATTGATTTCCGCCCTAAATATTTTTTTCAAGAGCTTCGAGTTAAAATCATATGCGTGCAAAGAGATTTTGAAATTCTAACTTGACATACTAATTTTACGAGCATATGCAGATATAACTCTTACTTGGTGTGTATTGGTTTGCGATGATTAATTTTGGCGCAAGCTAAAAACGAGTCCTGATGTACCGGATGAAAGATGACCAGATACAAATGACGTTGCGGACTGAGCAAATCTGCTGATAGTAGAGACAGTTCCGGATCTCTATAGAAAGTTTTGTACTTTTCTTTTGTAGTTACGGCAACTTTGACTTTGCCTAAACGCACATCGATATCTCCGATGGATTCTCCGACGCCGGAATCGTTCGGATCGAATACACTTTGGAGTATATTACAGTTGTCTAAATTATGCAAACAATTTTCAATTTCAAAACTGTGACTCCGTCTTATCGCGGATAATTAATTTTGCTTCTGAAATTACCACACCTTTGCCGCTTTCGAAGATATCTGTGACATAAATCTTCCAATGATGTTCCGTGTAATTTAGCGACGAATGTACATTCAGTTTGGAAGAATAATGCAAATTTGTATGGATGATCGTATCGGTGGACTTATCGTCTATTTGAACGCCTAACCATCGAAACAGCACTGTTCCAGCCACGGGACTGTAAAACTGGGCCTGAGCGAGTTTCTCAATGTTTTTCTCGAGAACCTGAAGGAAAAATCACGAAATATACGTATAAGGATGATTTTTTAATCACAGAGAAATAGCCAAAATTATATAAATGATTAATTTTTTTACAGCTTTTCATACTGGTAAATTACCGTGATAGAAGCGCATATTGTTCGTGACGAATAAGTATCTTTTAACAGCAAACCTTTCCCCCATAAACCCATTTCTCCGGTTAAGGATAAATCCGCGACTTCTATCGAACCCGTTTGATTTGTTGGTAACTCGAGAGGCCCGACTTTTTCCGTCAAATCGATGATGCTATATATGAAAAACAAATATTTATTCTTTTATTATATAAATATTTACTTTCGTATCTCTCTTTATTATATAATTTGTTTATAATTCTACCTTTCTCCGACGTGCTGTTTGTCGCATCTTCCATCGATTATCGTGTAATCGATGGGAAACTGAGTAACCGACCACAACCATTGCTGATCCGGATACTGCAAGGTCGGTTTTAGAGAATATCGTATTCGCACTGAAGATTCGGTGGCTCTTTCGAATCTAATTTCTCCATGAAGACCACCGGAGGAAATATATGCGGCGAGTCTAAGCGAGCTCCCGACAGATACTGAAGAAATATGTGTTTATTGTAAAACCTAATGTTCAAATCTTTTCCATAAAAATTGTTCTCCATAAAAACTATTTGCAATGATTGAAATGTTTATATATTTTTTAACAATCTTCTTATAATGATTTAAAAATATAAAGAAAATCTTTTAACAATGATTTAAAAATATGAGGAAAAAGTCTTGTGATGAGAAATATGTTTACAGTTTTGTTTTTTTACAGATACCAGATGCTGTTTCGTAAAATAGTTAAAATCACATCTTAATCACCGCAGCAAAGTAATAGAAGCCACTGCATAGTCGTAGTTGAACATCGGAAACTATATTTATAGTTCTTTTTTTATTGTTAATCGCGCTAATATCAATGCAAATGGATTTCTTGATACGTGTCTTATAATTTTATAAGAGAAAATTGCGGAGCTGAACAACGATCGGCCAGACTGACTCAAATAACGGCTCTGTACTTTCTCATACTTTGTCAGGTGGTGGGAGTGGAAGAGAAAACGATGACCTCGGTAAAAATGAAAGTATGTAACACTGGGAGAGCTAGCGTATGGTCTAAAACTTGATGTTCGAGTTATTAAAATCTTAGTAACACAATAAGATCTGCAATACAAAGTTTTTTATTTTCATCTTCTATTGTCATACTTCATCTGTCAAAATATGTCAAGAACACGTGTCCGTTTAATCACCGCCTGATTAAAAAACACGCTGAACCATTAAAGGTTCATTTAAAAAAATTACTAGAACTCACCCGGTCCAATCGTATCGATCTAAATTCATCGATTGTCGCGATTGTCGAATCGATTGAAAGAACTCGCTTTGCTAGAAATATCCCACGTGACTTGCGATTGGTGCGTGCGTCGAAAAAGCGAGCGTGCGCGAGACACTGTGAATCCTTCGTCGCAGCGTGTCGTAGCATGTGACCGCACCCTAACGAGCAATAAAGATAGAATGACACTTTTACAACGCGAAAGCGAGATAAACCAGATAATAAAGCGAGCGAAGACACGAGTGTAACGATAGTTTTCTCGTATTTGTGGTGCGTATAGCCGATCAACAAAATTGACACCTTATAAACGCATCATGACATTATTATTGTAATCAGAGTTTAACGAAAAAGTATACACGCGTGAGCGCAGATGAATTATTTCTTGCCGAATGACATGGGAAATTATTGCGACCAAGACGTTTCGTATGAAGCTCGTCATAATTCGCCTCGCGCGAACTTCGTCGCAAGTCGTCAAGTCTGTGCGAGACACGACCGTGTCTCTTGATGCGATGTCTCGCAAAACGATAGTAATACTCGTGACGTTCAGATCTCTATTGCTTCTAGGAGAGAGACAACAGACAAAATAGTACGTATATAACAATTGGTCGAAAGACAATTTCTCGCCTAAGTATCTGGTTCACATAAGTTTGTTAATTGCAATGAACTTTTTATTGTAATAGCAATACGCGAGAGGTTTAAAAATATCAAATTTCTATTTACTCTTCAATCAAGAGACTTAAAAACAATGTCACGTTTTATGTACAAACTTATGAGCAAATCGCATCAATAGAATTTAGGTAGGTTATACAGAACTGGTTTAACAAATAGTAAAAATTGCCAACAACTTTTTTACCGTTTTGTATAGGAGTTCATTGTGTTTGAGTCTTACTTTTACAAGTTTCTTTGTTTCTATTCTTTCTTCAAGTAATAAAGACAAAAATGTGATTATATTTTATACATGTATACATCTGTTTCTCTGTCGCAGGCTACCAGCCAAAAAATAATGTAACTAGACGAAGCTTTGTGTGACCAACCTTACAAAGGATATTGCCAAGAAGTGGCGCCACCGGCGCCGGGCGAAGCTGGCAAGATGGTAGAAAAAGGGCATATTTTCTTGTGTGAAATCGAGCAAATAAACTATGTGATTTGATTATCGCTCCGTACTTACTAACCTTCGAGGAGCTTGCGTTAGGTCAAGAAGATACGTCGTGAATCAGAATTTAAGATAGTTTTGAAGACCTAGCTGCAATCAACATCAACAACAGTGTGCTCCACACTTGAAGTTGGTGCATAAGGTAAGTGTTTGTTATTGCTAGTTGCATTTTGTATGCATTGTGCGTGTGTTGCGAGCGCGGCTACACGTAGATCTAAATTCTAGGAAAAATATTTTCTGTGTGCACGCACAAGAGACTCATATTTTGTATTGATTTATTTCATATTTAGAAACTGTATCTCATTATTGTTCAGTTACTGCAGAACATCTTGCAGCCATGATTAAGATAATGCAGCTTACTCTTGTATGGATTGAATATTATTAAAATATATACATGAAATACATGTTTATATGTATCACAAACTCATTTCAATTATATATCCCACTGATTTTATCAATGTTCTGTACAGTGTTTGCTATCTAATATAAATGTGATTACATAAATAGATAATATATCAAGATTGATATAAGATAGATACAGGTGTGCACGTTTATATCAATATTTCCTTTCATCATTTGATACTTTATATTGAAGATTATGACCAAAATGGCATCATCAGAGAGCAATAAAGAATCTGGGAAATCTGATCTCCAAAAACCAGATGCTCAACAGTTGGATGGAACAACAACCTCTTCTAATGATTCAATTAACCAAGGCAATAAAGTAGACAGTGTTGTTAATGCAGAGAAAAAGGAGAATTCAACATCAGATGAAGTTAATGAATGTGCAAGTATACAAAAGAATACTGACAATGCGGAAACTGTGCAGAATGAACTGAATGATGTAGAGACAGAAAAAGATAAAAATGTATCGCAAATACAAGAAATCAAGACTGACAAAAAAGATATTGCAGTAAAAGAAGAATCTGCTTTGAAACGAAAGAGAAAACCCTTAAGGTTATTAATGTTTTTAATAGAGAAGAAATTTGTGTATCTTGTATAAAACAAGAAAATGCGCAAAAACGTATTAATATTTGCAGCGTTCCGGCGGATGAATGTCCTGCGACTGAGGAGAATGAAACTAGACCTAAGAGGAAAAAACGAAACGGCACTGAATATGACGAATTTTGTTGGCGATGTCACAAAGAAGGCGTCGATGTTTACTGCACCGCCTGTCCTCGCTCGTGGCATCGTAAATGTATCGGCGGTATGCCGCCATCGTTGGACAAATGGATATGCGGAGAATGCGCGGCCATCTTGAAAGCCGAAAACGCCGAGACATGTTCCTCGGCTATGGCGCTGGTGTCCCTAGATCAATTGTGTATGTTGCTCAAATTCGTAGTCCAAAAATTACGGAATTATCCCGGGGTACGTAAAATTTCAGTTTCCTTTTCGATTTTTTTCATGCACACTAAACATTTGTACATGTGGCTCGCTTGTGTATATTTAACGTATTTCAAATGAAATTTATATTTTTGGTGCGAATAATAATAGGCCGAACCGTTTTGCAAGCCTGTGGATCTCACGGAAGTACCGAATTACTTGGATTACGTTGTCAAGCCGATGGATTTGAGTATTTTAGAATCAAATGTACAAGCTAAGCTTTACGGCAGTACCGATGCGTTTATGGCTGACGCGAAATGGATTCAACACAACTGCATTGTATTCAATACGTGTATGTAAACTCATCTGTATAAACTCGTATTTTTATGTTACGTACAAATCACACGCTTAAAAATATGCTCTGTATTTATAGGTGGTGGTGTTTACGCAGACACATCGAAGCTGACAAACGCAGCGAAACATCTCGTTAAAGTAGCGCGTCAAGAAGTTTCGGAGATCGAAGCATGTCCCGATTGTTACGCTAGCGCTCGCAATTTACCGAGACGCAATCTTCAATGGTTTATTGAGCCGTGTCGCAGACCACATCCACTCGTATGGGCCAAATTGAAAGGTTTTCCGTTTTGGCCAGCGAAGGCAATGCCTCGAGTCAACCCTCAAGGATTAGTAGATGTACGCTTTTTCGGCGAGCACGATCGTGCGTGGGTGTCGCAAAAAGATCTCTATTTGTACTCGGAGGAACCGCCCGCGCCGTCTCCTCGTAAACGAAAACCTGACATGGACGAGTGTATGCGCGAGATTACTAAGCACTGCAGAAAGCTCGCGCTTATGTTTGGTCAGTTCAAGTTTGCGCCACCCAAGGTACAATACGATCCGAACGATCCGATGCAGATAAAGCTGCTGTTGCCAAATTACAATCCTCTCGAACCTTACAGTCAGTTTTCCAATACGAAATCGTCCACTTCGAAAAAGAAGACTCCCCCGAAAAAAAAAGGAAATGGTTCGGTCAAGGATCAATTACAGAGTGACGAGACAGCCGCCAAAGAGGAAATGGACTTTAAATCGAAAGAGAATACCGATGATATTAAAAAGGAAACTGAAACATCCGAAGTACAAAACTTAGACGCTGACGATATTAAGGATTCCTCAAAGACTAATCAGAATCAGACGCCTAATGAATTAAGGAAGAAAGACAATGAAGAAGTTGCAATGAAAGAGAGCCCGGAAGATGCAACGGTTGCTCAAAACGAAATTACAAAGGATGAAAAATCTAAACGTGCGAAGAAGTCTCAACTGATTACCACAAATAACGCCATCATTGCAAATAGTAGCATGAATTCGAGTACTAATGAGTCGGAAAAAGCGAAAGACGAAACAAAATCGTCGTCTAAGCTTGCATCACTGCCATCCAACGAATCGTCCGACGTAACAATGCGAACGCAGAAGAAAACTCTGTTGAAAGATATTATTAATCCTAAACCAGCGCTTTCCCAAATAGAAAACGCGACGAGAATAATTACGAAACACGCGAAGAATAATAATAAGATATACAAACCGAAAACGAGACTGGTCGACAAACTGAATGCGGAAAAAGCACTGAAGTCTACATCTGCAAGTAAGGAGAACGAGAAACAGATGTCATCGAATTCGAGTGGTACGAGCAACATGTCGAATCACAATGGAGAATTATCGAGTGGTCAAAAAATATCCGAAATGGATATAACGTCATCAACCTCAGCACCGTCGAACACGAAGGTTACTCAAGCCATTATGACAACGCGTCCGCTCATTCCTGTGATGGATAAATCTATGATGCTACTTGTAGTGAACAAAGGGAAGCCCGGGGCTGTAAACCAAACTACGAACGTAATCGACTCTCAAAGCAACAAAGATGCAGTAACCGTTACTGCAAAAGAAGTGCGTAAAAAGCCACTCCAAGCAAAGGAAAGCAAAGCTAGAAAAACCTTTCCTAACAGATCACGCAATCCGCTTAATGTCCAAAGTCCGCCGTCGGACAAATCGTCAAAACGGGAAACGTCCTCCACGTATCAACTAACACCACCGGAAGCAGGGCCGATCAGCGCGCGTTTGCATCATAACGCAAACGAACTCGCACGAAGAATGGGCCAGTTGATGGAAGAGGCGTACAAGGAGGCCGCTGAGATCAATGGCGAGAACGGCGACACCGAGGATCATCAGGCGACTGTGTTTTTCCTGCGAATGCAGATTGAACATATGAAGTGGCAACATCAACAACAGCTGGCCGAAATAAAACATAACACTGGTACTTTTTTACGGTGATTTCTTTACGGTGAAAGTTTCTCTATATTCGTATAACTTCAATAAATTATTAAATTTTTAGATCGTACACTGCGCGAGATGCGAGCGAGCATGGAAGCGGAAAAAGTACGATTGGTCGAGGAAACTCGGAGAGAAGACGAGGAAGAGAAACTTCGATGTATCGAGGAGATAAAGAAAAAGCAGTGGTGCGCTTGCTGCGGACAAGAAGCAGTGTTTTATTGCTGCTGGAACACGGCCTACTGCGATTATCCGTGCCAACAGTCACACTGGCCGACGCACATGCAAACGTGTTCTCAACAGTCCGCATCCTCGCAGCAGGTGATGCCCAGACTTTTAATTCCGCATCACACAACGTCAAACGTACGGAAAGCCTAGAGTGGATTGGTGTAAGTCTCCGGCAAAAGGTTTAATAATTTTAAAAACTTACTGTAAAAACAATATTATTTTAAGTTAATTATAAATTGGCCTGAGTTTAGAAACAAATCGATACAGGCCGGGATAAGTTTCGTTCTACGTTAAACCTTTTCAGTTCTTTCATAGTTTAAGAAATTCAGATATACGGTCTAGAAAACAATATATAATTAATATTAGCAACGTGAAAATGTTGCACAATCAACAAAAAATATATCAAGAAAATAGTATGGTCAATGAGCTTGTTAGTCTAGTCCGATGTTCTTGTCAACAATTCGTATCTTTAGTTCCTTATTGAAGTCTGTTTATGATTGACTTACACGATTCATCCTCTAGACGCTTCGGAAAGCTATAAATTTCGCTCTCACACTTTAAAGCGCGTTCCTGTCTCAATAATACTGCAATATTTCCTGTTTTTCAGAGCAATAATATGACACATGATTCTGTGAGCAGGATATACGCTCTGCCGTCTAGTAAATTGAGTGGGATCCCGCCATCATAATTTCATTCACCTCTTAAAGATATAAAGTCAATCAAGAGATTCGCTCTAACATACAAATACTACTCATAATTTATTTAATAATCTACTCGATATTGTGCAATATCGATAAACACTAAGATAAGTTCCAATGACAATTATAAATAAATTTAGTAGTACTTGCAAACACGTTTTGGTACAGTGTTACATGCATAGAGTATATAAACGTTAGATCATCATGAAACATTTATTTTTTTCACGATCCGAAATCACGGAGAGAGGTTGTATGTGACTTATTTCGTATAAAAAAAAACCATGTTTAGTGTTATGTAAATAATTGTAATAACACCAAGTAATATATGCAGTTTTTGTTAATATTCTTGATTTATCGACAAAGTAAAAACAAATTAAAGAAGATAGAAGATATCAGCGCATTTTATAATAAAAGTAAATTAATTTAATTGATTGTTCCTGCTTATGTAAATAAGAGAAGTGCGAATTATGAGTATAGTTTAGTATAGACCTATTCTGTAACTTAAAAAAAAACATGCGTTATAGCCATAACTCGTGCGTTACGAATCTTTACGTCTGAACACAAAACAGATACGTTAACGACAACGAAAATATTACAAGTTACAGAATAAGAAACCTGGAATATAGGAGTAGGAATTATCTCTAATCGTAAAATGAATTCCAACAACGTAATTATACAATTGTATAAATTTGTGTGTGTGTGTGTGTGTATGTATGTATGTATGTATGTATGTATGTATGTATGGATGTGTATATATATATATATAATATATATAAATATTATATACATATTATATATATATATAATATTATAAATATTATATACATATATATAATATATTTATATATATATTTAATTGTAAAATCGATATACTTCTCTCCTATATATTGTAATTAGCGCAGGTAATAATGACAATTTCGTTAATTTTCTCCGATCCTCTGTTTCTCTACCATCCACTTGAGACACTTAAAAGAGAAAAAAGTATTTTTTCAATACAAACTATATCATAAGCACATATTTTGACATAAAAAATTAATTGATGTTGTTCTCAATGTAAAGTATATAATAAGCAATTATTATACATTGCAAAAAGGAAGTTTTTGTTGAACAATAGACTAACGTGCGTAAAATTAAAAATAGAAATAATTTGATAAACTCAATACTTGTAATAAAATATCGCTCACACACATTACACATTTATTAATAAACTTTTTAAATAAAAACAAAATATTTATTTAAATTTTTTTTCCTTAATGTATTTATATTTAACTTCTAATATTCAAATACACTAAAACACATATTGCCTAACATGACAGTTCAGTCTATAAATAGCAGTGCTTTCATAAAAAAGAAATGGAGTCAATAAAAGTCAGAGAATCGATGAAAATGTTCTTATCGGTGGAATTTAATGATGCACACAATTTATTTTCAAAATTTCGCGCTCCTGATGTATAGCACTATTTCGCGCAATATGGTAGACGGAAGTGGACGTCATCTAGTGCCAACTGCTAGCCAACGGAGCTCTTGTCGTCGGACTGTTCTTTCTATGGGAGAAAAAGTGCCTTTCTCCGCTCCCACAACTTCCACACGTTTTTTTCACAGTGGGTACGTCAAATATACGCCGATACATCGAGCTAACGTGTCCGCTATCGTTGCTTTTTGACGCGACACATGCGGGTTCCCCGTCGATCAGTTTGCTTTTCGGGACAACGGTTGTTTGTATGGATATAGTGATTCGCGAGATTTGATAGAACACGACAATTATTCAGTGTCATTGGATGAGACACACACGGTGAGTCGTCATCTCTCCTCGTAAGTCGATTCTGAATTGCGTGGCAAAAGTGAACACGAAATCGCAACAAAAATCCCACGTATACATAATAATCTCGTTCTATACGACTGCACTCTTCTACACCTCAAATACATGTCAAATTAAATGAGCGCATTGAGTGGGTCCTTGCGAAGGACGGTGGAGGAAGGTATGAAAAGGTTCAGCTGACGAAAGTGCACCGCGGAAACGAACGTACGCACTGTGTCGCGTCGACGACGATAAACTGGCTTTTCGCGTTCCCGTTGCACTTTGTGCACCAAGCGCGAGACCGAGAACTTTGTGCAAGATTTAAAAAATCGACTGGTAATCGCGTGTGTACGAGTCGCGGTCGGTCGGTCACGTTGGCAGACGGTGATCAACGGTAGTGATCTTGTTAACGCGTTTTGCTATTGTTGCAGAGTCATTCGTTAGTTAACACATACACTTACAAGCACACAGTAGAGGACGTGTAAGAGACTCGAAAACTACAAATATGTTTATTTGGGACTGGTTCGCTGGAGTGCTCAACTATCTGGGTGAGTTGAAAATGTTTCTTGTGTCTTTAATTGTTCCGGAATCAAAATAAATTGCTTGTTTACAGCACCATGTGTTTTATTTGTACAGACTGTGTGTTACAAAGCAATTAAAATTTCTAAGCTGTATTTTTTAGTCAAATTTTTACTGGTTGAATGAGATTTTAATTCCAGCAATTTTTCTGTCTTTGCAGGATTATGGAAGAAGAGTGGCAAACTTTTGTTCCTAGGTTTGGATAATGCAGGCAAAACTACATTGCTTCATATGCTCAAGGATGATCGTTTAGCCCAACATGTGCCCACATTGCACCCAAGTAACTAAATTTAGAATGATTTATCTCTTTTCGTGTTGTTTCTATTCTATTCTATTTATACTATATTAACTATTCTCAAGACTACAGATTTCTACAGATGGGCAATATTTTATTAACTGATATTAAACTGATTCTGTAAACAATATTTTTTTAACTTAAAATAAATAATAAAATTGATATTTAAACAATTGCATTGCTCACATTAATGTTTGTTTGTAGCATCTGAAGAATTATCTATTGGAAATATGAGATTCACAACTTTTGATCTTGGTGGTCATACTCAAGGTAAAAAAAAACGAATAAAATGCACATCACATTAATAACATTATTTTTTTTGTTATAACTGAGCAATTGTTCATTACAAATTTATATTTTTTTTAGCACGTCGTGTATGGAAGGATTATTTCCCAGCAGTAGATGCAATAGTGTTTCTTGTTGATGCGAGCGACAAAACAAGATTACCAGAATCAAAAGCTGAGCTGGATGCATTATTGACTGATGAACAACTCAGTGCGTGTCCAGTTCTTGTACTGGGCAATAAAATCGACAAACCATCTGCAGCTTCTGAGGACGAACTTAGAAATTTCTTTAACTTGTATGGACAAACAACAGGAAAGGTACAGACATAATGTGAATAATAGATTCTATTTTGGAGATGTATTGTTAGAGAGAGTCACACTATTGAGGTGTTTTTAAATTTTATAGAACTTTTTATCGATACTGTATTAAAAACTGTAATTTTCAGGGTAAAGTTGCTCGTAGCGAGATACCCGGCCGTCCACTGGAACTATTTATGTGTTCAGTTTTGAAGCGACAAGGATACGGAGAAGGTTTTCGTTGGCTTGCACAGTACATTGATTGAAGTGTACATTATCACAATTCGACCGAAAGATTTCCAACAGTTTCATACATTTCCTTTTTCTTTGGTAATGGTGTCAATATCGGAACTGTAATATTCTTCACACGTGTCGAACATTAGAAGGAAAAATGCCATTTCATCGATCATCAAAACAAAAAAGAAAGATAAACAGTAATTGAAATTCTCTCTCTTTCTTCCTTTCAAAGCAATTTCCACAATAGAGATCATAAAACGAGTATTCTTGAGAGCAAGTATCAACGATAGGATTTATTTCTTCCCTTGATAATAACATGAAACTAGAAAAGCGTCAATTTTGTCTCTTTTTTTTTTCTTTTTTCATATGAAACGCTTTAACAATCATGGACAGAATTCGCGAAATTATTTCGCGAATCTAGGAGAATTATTATAACAAACTAAAGGAGGTAAAACAAATGAAACCATTTTTTGATAAATAAAACTAATAAACTATTTCAAAGACTTATTGTTCTTTAAGTATTTTGTGAATTTATGTTGTGTTTTATTACAACATCAACGACGCTTGTCTGATGTGTTGACAATTTAATTTCTAAAAATTAAATTATGTAAATACAAAATTATGAAATTTAAGCTGATTTGCTAACTTCCGCATATGTATTTTGTTTGATTTATCAAGCTATATAATTGCTACTTTAATATCACATTGAATGGTGCTGCTATCTTATATTTTTTTTACTAGTAAATATGTTCTGAGTTTTATATATACATATATAATCTTTATATGTGTGTGTGTGTGTGTGTACACGCGTGCGTTAATATTTTACTTATTTAATCAAAAATCAAAATATATTAATATATTTGTTATAATCAAAGAAGAAAAATATTGATCTTATAAGATTAATTGTTTGGAGTGTATGAAACAACTGATAGAAAGAAAAAGAATTGAAGTAAATGTTAAAGATGATTACACGGCAACAATTAGTCGTGTCTAAGATCTAAAATTATTTTTAAAAAAGTAGTTGCTTAGAAAAAAAATCAGATCGGAAAATTATATAAATTTACGAGTTAGTTCTTCTAATTGTAAAAAATTTGGAAACAGTTTTCTCTGTTACTTTTTACACGAAGAAAACAATTGTTTAATTTTATGTACAAAATACTATAGCATGCTTTGTTTGTACGCACGCGCATTTATAGTGTGGATACATCAGAATCGCCATAAGATATCTAGCAAATCAACAAACGATGAAAATGCAATTTCCCTTCTATTTTACCGTTTTATTTCACGACTTTATCAGCGTTCCGATATTCACTGCCACTACTAGACATTTATAGCACATGTGACATAAAGTATAGATTTGTAGTACTAGCAGTGAATATCGAAACGCAGCCTGGGATTCGAGATTTGTGGACACACCCGCCGAAGTTGGTACTATTGTTGAAGTGTCAGATGAGTCTGTTTGATTTGTTACATATGTATTTAGATCTGTCAATCGGGAATAAGATAAAGTTTGTGCGTCTGAGTTAATAACGAAGAATTCAGAATTACACATAATTTTGTCTAGTTTTGTCAGTACATAAAAACTGTAAAAAAAAATATTGGTTTGTGTTGGATAAACTGTATTTGTAGTATATTGATGTAAAGTTATGGCACTGACAAATATCTTGTTGCTTAGCCAGATAGCAGGCTACGTTGTAGCTCTTATTCTGTCAATTTGCATTATTGTGCCTATGAGTTTACATCAAGATGAATTCAGGTAAAATTGAAGAACGATATAGAATTAAAGCATCTCCGATTGTATATCACACAGTTTGTTTCCTCTTGTAGGGGACACTGTCTTCTCTTTTCGACTGGTGTGTGGCAAGAATCAGACGGTCAATTTGTGGTGAACTGGGCATCGCGAGCGTATTGCAATTATACGATATTTGTGGGCTTGCTGCTTCTTGTGACATCGGTGGTACAAATCTACCGATTGTCCCTGCTGATGTATCGAAATGAGGACAGCTCCTTCCTGTCTGCGTTTGTGGATGTTGTTGCCTCTATTACTCTTACCATTGTTACTCTAATCGATGCGGTTATTGTAACTTTGGGCTTCATGACGTGGTGCCAAAATATGACAAAGAGATTTCCCTCCTGTGAACTTGCGGCTGGAAATGATATCGATAAAGCGGACGGAATCGATACGTCCGGTTTTCACATCGAACTTGGCGCTGCCCAATTCGGCATTTGGAGTAGCTTGTCAGTTTGGGTAGGTCTGTCTGTTTTTGCCGTCCTGAAGCTGTTACGATATCATCAGTTGGAGAATATGAAAGTTTCTATGTATAGAGAAAGACAGAGATTGATAGAAGCTACCACAAGCAATCAGCAAGAACCAAGTTAAAATGTGATGATTTAAAAGATTTATTTCTCTTAAAAATAAATTTGATGCTAATGTTTGTTGATTTACATTAAGATAAATAGAATTATATGTCTAATATATAATGTGTGTGTGTGTAAAAATTATATATATATACATATATATATAATATTTTTTGTGAACTTTACAGTGCACATAGAATTGTCAGAGAAATGATATGTTGATGTGTGTATATATTTCATGTATGAAAGAAGTGTCAAACAGTCAGAGAATTAATATAGTTACTTTTTTAAAATTTTAGTTTTTTTATAAATAAACTATACATATTTAGTTCTATTATTAGTTACATTATTATACATTATTTTTTATATTATATAGTTGAGATGTATGATAATGATACAATGACAATACTGCATACATGTTGTTTAACTCATAGTAATAATTTTTAATTTGTATTTTTTTAATATTGTAATAAAAAGTCACTTTTAGTTTAAGTTAAAAATTTACAGTTATATTTGTATATTAATAATGTATATATTTTTATCTATCTATTTGGACAAAGAACTTTATATTAATATAAAACTATAAATAAATAATACATAATGAGTTAAAATATATTGTTTACACATATTGTTTTTTCTGAGTTATAAGTATAGTTTATTTAATTGCTTTATATCATAAATAAAATAAGAGGAACATACGTTCGTTATAATCCAACATTATTATTGAATGTTAGTAATTTAAGCGTTCCTCTATTACAAATTGGTTACATACGGATCACTAGATTAACGTTTATCTCCTGATGCAATGATATTATAATGCTGTATCTCTAGCCCTGTGAAAACAATTTATAACGTACATATCATCACAATATATATCTCATGTCAATAAATGATTAAAACAGATATACAACTCAAATTACTTGTATTTGTCTGCAATCTTTAAGTGTGCTTCTGCGAGTGCCAGGTGGACATTTCTTTGGAGAAGTATCGATTATCATGGAAGGCGCAACATCTAGCGACATGCATTCCAATTGAAATGTGGTCTCGTTGACACTTAATATTCCTTTGGGAGCGCACGGTCCATCTATTGTCCTGAGATGGTGACACGTACCATTGTATGGTACCACACCATCTTCCGAGCAAGGATTCATAACGCAACGAGGAACTGCCTCATCCTCAGGAAGAACGACATAATTTCCGGGCGGACAAGGACCTTGTCTGTATGCTTCATGACAAGAGTCGTTCAATGGGAAGTACAAGAATCGAGATCTGCAGTCGCATACCCAAGAATCTTTTGCGCCATCACCCGGATAGAGAAGCATGTCTTTTGGACATCTGCCCGGTATTAATACGGGTAGACGTTCAGTTATTATCTACGAGAAGATCAAGTATAATCTTTTATATATGTGTGTGTATAAAATTATTATATTATATTGATTATATAATCTTGTATATACACACACACAAATAAAATTTCTTTCTTGTTTCATAATTTTATACCAATATACACATATATAGTTTTTGTATCATACCGTATTATTGCTACCGCTAACGTGAGACGTTTCTTCATCAAGTGGAAATACCAAATCCTGGCTCCATGTCACATAGTTATACATAAACAATACAATACCAACAAGAAAGTACTTCATTTTGACTATCAGACGTTGCCGTATTGCTAAGAAAAATAAAATATAAGTTTAACTCTTTTTTAAATAGTATTTTTGAAAAGAACTTTGAATTATATCTCGGTATATGAGTATACACGAATTTGTGAAAGAACAGTTATGTAGAGATATTTGTTTTATCTTGACTCGGAATCTTCTTCAGTTAAAAAAAAATAACTGAGAGAAACATCAGCGCGATCCATACATACATACGTATATATATATGTATATACACATACATGTATGTGCGTTGCGATGTATGTATATTCTATGTACAAGTTAATAGTAAACAGAATGGTCCAGTCATTGCAATACATATACACTAATTGACGTATTCTGACTCTTCTTGGTATTTTTCCATATATTTATGACAATATAGATATATATATTCTTCTCACTAGTTCTGAGCAACATACCAATTTAAACTTGAAAGATGCTGTAAGATTCCTCCGAGCGTACGTTCGGTTCAATTACTCCGCGTTCGAGTAACGTTACTACAACGCCTCAAGGCTAACCACTGTCAAACAAAAGAAAATGAAGGAACGCTAACCAGAGCGAAAATCCTTCTTATCATCACTACGCTACGCGTTTCTCCGTGCAAATATATGCAAAAGCGTGTGCTCTTATGTACAAAAAATAGTGGAGAGAAGAAGAAGACAGGAAAAGAAAGCGGTCAAAGTTCTAGAAACATACTTTTTATACAATTATGATTTAAAAGGCAAATTGCTCATTATAAACTACTGAAAATTGATGAGGCTCTTTCAGTTTTAATATCTGTTTTGTTTTATATTCTGCGCAATATTCGAGAATATATAAAATATAAAAGTTTTATTTATACCTAAATATATACATTTCCAAAAACTTATTACAAGATTATTCATCAGCTTTTAAATTATTAATTTCTAAGAAATCCAGTTCGTTATGCACACTCAAAGAGTCTTGCATAGAAGTTAGGAAATAACAAGTTTTATATTCCGGCCATGATTTGAATTCTTTGAAAAGTTCCATAATCTGTACGGGTGTTAATTCTCCAAACTGTGTAAATATTGTGTAATCTTTTGCTATTAATCTAATTCCACACCCGGGTATCCACTTTCTAAGAAAAGATACTTAGGTAAGATATTACATTGTATTAAAAAAATTTTTTGTAACAATTATTAGATTAGTAACACAAGTTAAGACTTAATTATTAATCTCATCTATATCTTTTAAGATTGCTATCATATAATGCTCCACTAAAACTACTCTCTGTACATCTATCTCATACTCACTCTAATTCCGGTATTACTCTGCTGCTGCGTTTTTGCAAATGATGTTTTGCAAAGTAACTAAATGTTATCCAATCTTCTTGTGACAAGTAAGAGTAGAGATCCACTTTTGGCTCTAGTTTTATCACATAAATGTTCTCATAATCCAACTTCATTTCTAAACTTAACTTATGTACACTTTTCTTTTTCTTTGGCCAAGGTAAAAAGGCTTTTCTATTCAATGTTCCTAGGATGTGATAATCAAACATTGTTTGAAATAAAACTTTTGGACCAGTGTACATTCTAAGATTTTTGTTATCACAGGTATATTTCTGAAATATCACAAAATTGAAAATCTTAATACATTTAGTAAATAGTATTTCACACACAAGATAAAATACAAATGTATGAGATACAAACATGCCACATAGATGGAAATACTCCAATGTAAAAGACTGGTCTTCCACGAGTCATCAAGCAATTGCGATAGAGTAAACTTTTGACGAGTTGATTGAAAAATTTTTCAGATTTTATTGTACCCAGTACCTGCATGGAGGTTTCATCTTCCCAAGTTTTATATTGAATATTTTGCAATATCTCTTCCACTCTGTTGGCACCTGTTATTTTATCTACATAAAATATTTGAGCTATCTTAGCAAGATTAAAATGTCTCAGATCCAATCTGTTGGGATAGTTATTGCGTACGATATCTAACACGTGATGTAACTCCTTGTTCGTTTCGTACAGGTGAATCAAAGGTACGCCTGCCTTTAGCAATTCTGTCGTTAAAATGCCGAAACCGGGATTCATTTCCGCAACAAAACACGTGTTCTTCAGAAGATCGGTTTTAATTAAAGAAACATAATTCACAGCCGTTTCTCTGTCAATCAAATATAATGTACCCGTTTTATCTGTTTTGCATATGTCTGTCAAATGTTCCGGACAAATATCGACTATACCAGGATTTATTTTTTGGATATATTTAATTATGTCAAGTGTTTCTTTATCGTTTATACTACTTTTTTTCTTCTTCGCTTTTTTCGACTTTGTTTTTCCGACTTTCGTCTGCTCGGTATTGACGTGCTTGATCTCTTTGGAACACACACGTGAGCTGTCATTCAATACAGAGCAATATGCAGCACTTGCAATGTGTTTATTTCTCAAGGAACTTAGAAGTGACAAAGTTTTACGAAACATATTTGTAAACACCATGCAGTCAATTCGAAGAAGCTATCAATCGCACAAAAATATCAGGTCAGAAACAAACAGGTCTATACACCATTCTCTGGCAAAAATTCGTCTATACGCCAAAACATGTCAACTCGGACAATCGATTAATGCGATTGGTCGATTCTTCAAGAACCAGATTAACCAATCGAAATAGTAATTTTAGCTTACTTTATTGCGATTGGTTAAATCCACAAACTTTCAATCTTAAAGGTTTACGTGCATTGTAGAATTCGATCAGAGACAAAAGAGAATCGTCCAATGACGTTCGAACAATTCGGCCGATCGACTAATATGATTGGTCAATTATACATTCAAGATCTCAAATCCAGTTTCTAGCATCTCATGAGCGCAAGTCCTAAAAATTTCTGGAGGTGTGCAGTCATCATGATCGTAGTCACAGCCGAAAAATATTTTTTGCGGATGACGTTTGTGCGGCGAAACTGACGGGAGAGAAACGTTACGTTACAGTTATTATTGTTGCATACACGTAGCCGACTTACACGGATACCGCATACATAATATCGAAACGAACGGATCGTGCAATGGAGAGTATATTCCACGAAAAGGTAAAGAAAAAGAAATCATCCTAGTACATGTTAAATTTAATCTTGGTATTATTCTGAAAGATATAAGAATCCGAGACACTCATATTCCGACGATGGTTCGCAGCAAGAGGGATTCCTCTGCGCTCAGCATTGCCTGAACGCGCTATTGCAAGGGCCCTACTTTAACGCTGTGGATCTGGCGAATTTCGGTCACCAGATGGACGAGGAAGAAAGAATCCGGATGGCCGAGTCGGGCGTCGACAGCGAAGATTACAAGCTGTTCCTCGAGGTAAACACTACGTCACGATGTCATGGACGTCGTTTTTTTTTGTTTTGGGTGTGTTATCATATATATATATATATACATGTAATTTTGGTATCAATCTTGATAAAAAAAAAAAAAAAAAAAAAAAA
>QVOA01002821.1:0-75907 GCA_014825685.1 Pseudomyrmex cubaensis
TTTAATTAGTTCATAAAAAGAAGGAGAGACACAGTTGTTATTTATGAGTACAATGCAGCGAGATAAATCGTACGGGATTCTGCAATCTAAAATGAGATGTTAAACGGTGCCAATTTATTTTGTAAACACGTTTCGCTGACGTTAGTATATTACTAACATTTTACATATTCAATGCTATTTTAAAGACAATAAAAACGTACAATATATTCAAGTACTGTTTCAAAACATTTAAGTTGCAATCAGGATTATTTTTAGATTTCTCTTTTTTTAAATTGCTATATTGGACGAACTTGTTAATATGCGCATTTTTTTAAAAACGATATTCAACAAATAAATAAAAAATATAAAAGATTAATAGATCGAATTATTTAAATTTACTTATTTCGGTATTTTCTTACACAATTATTGTCGAGTTTGTATCTCCGTCATGTATTTTCTGCAAAATACTAATTAATTCTACTCACGGCCAAGTGCCAGATCGTTTTCGTCTGCGAGTTTCTGGTTGTACCGGATCTTCCCGAAAAAGTACTTCTTCATCGCCGTTCTCACAACCAGCGATAACGCTCTTGCATCCAGCTAGGCATCTCCAGTCGAGCACTTCGCTTACGCTTCGTCTACGTGGCTTTTCTTTCACCATGTCTTATTCAATAAAACATTTTCTTTTAATGTTTTCCACACACGCTTAATTTTCCATCGTCTTCGATTAGAATACGATTTTATTTCCGCATAGCGACACGCTCAAAGTTACGACACTGAATTACGTTTCTTTTGCGTAATGATAGCTTCCGCATAAGAAAACACTTCTAATTACAACTTTTTTTTCACCACACATTTGCACATATCGTGTTGCTTGGATGTTGCAATTAATTTCGAGCACATCGATTTCAGAATCGATTAGCTGGCTACGTGCTGACCTTACGTGCTTCCCGCGCTACTTTCGAACACGCAACAAACTATACGCTTTCTTTTTTTCGCAACAGTAATTGCTCCTGACACCCAAAGACCTCCTTTCGCGATGGTTAAACTCGGGGTCTGTACACACGGCAAAAACAATAGCGAGTCTGTTCGACTCGTAGCATAATTCTTAGTAACATTCGCGGCGATAATGTCTTTCCTTTGCTCTTTGCTGTGAGAAGTGCAAATAATATGTTCTAGGATGTATATAACTTGGAATTACAAACATTCTTCATGTACATTACGCGCACAATGGACTTTAGTAATGATCGGTTTGGATTTACTTGACTTATTATTGTCCACCTTGAAGAGTTTGATTTCATTGAAGTTGCAAGTTAAGTATGTCGAAAGAACGTCTCGCGAGCTTCGTTCTTGTTTCGTGTATCAACATGTGTTTGCGACCTACTTCCTTTCTCAAGAAAATTTCACTTGTCAATGACGACGGAATGACCGATAATGAATCCCACTCTTCGAAAACATATCTTATCTGGTTAGCACTAAAGATACGTCTACTACGAAAGGTCTTTTTAATATATATACACACGTGACTAATTTTTTTCACAAATTTGTTAATTTGCTAAGTCGACAAATTGTGTGTGTGTGTTCATTAACACACACACACAATTTTTATGAGAGAAGTTTAACACATTTTGACACTTGTGTAGATTATTAACATAATTTGTGTATGTATCATTTATGTATTCTTTGAAATGAGTGCCAATGCATATATAAAATATAGTTATTACATAAAATATTATCTCACAAACACATTACAGAATGAAAATAATTTTATTATCATTATTTCATTATATATTTCGATTTTAGATAAACTCCCTTTTAAAAAGCAGTTATATGTATTATATCCTCAAATTATGAAGTTAACTTTCTCACCATTTAAAAAGAAGAAAGATTTTATTATGCAGATAAAACTGGTCTAATACTGTTCGTTATTAATGGAAACCCGATAAAATGAGGTCTCGAGGTAGCGCGTAGTATATCCACTGGCGCGCACAACAACCGCAATCGACGACCGCTGAAGGTTCACTGATTGCGAGACACGATTTTACCGGCTGTTGCCAGTCGAGAGGCAGTTAGGGCTTTCTAACTCGCGCTTCTTTCCTCACCTCTCACCGGAGGGGCGTAGTAATATTCAAGACGTGTATATAACATTATATTACAGTAGTGCATGCCAAATTTAAAAAAAATAAAAAATATTTAAAAGAACAAAAAGAAAATATTAAATTATATAAATCTCTTTTTTTAAAGATTCAGAAAAATACAATAGCGTAGAAAAATAGTTGTTGTATGCGAAAGTAAAAATGTTGTACGCGTGAGGCAAACGTTCAATATTTTATGACTTTATTTTATATGCTCTACGGCTTTTCGTGGAACTTTTCATTTTTCTTGCGGAAAGAAGCTTTAAGAACATTTAGAAAACAAGTAATTTTACAGTATACATATTATATCTTCTTACTTAATTATTTGTCTATAACTTTTTATTGTCTATAATATATTAATTTTGTATTCAATGACAATGAGTTTATCTGTTTTTTCGACTATTAATTTCTACTAAAGTTTACATAAAATTGTTTATTTGTGGTAAACTATAAAACTATTAATTGTTTGAAACTTGCAAGATATTGTCATACCGGAAGTTTGACAATATCTTGCAATATCTTTTTTTTTCTGCTTTAATTCTGTTCCATTTCCGGTTGGTGAAAGTTATAATGGTCCTAAGGCGAACGAACTATAAAATCATTTGACTGATTGTGAGAGCAAAGCTCATTGAATTGGTAAACACGTTTTTACACTGAACCGATTTACTTTGACTTTTTTACTTAAAAAGTAAAAAAAAAATATTCTTTTGTATTCATATTTCCCGAAAGATATCAGTATACTGCGCTATATGTTCACTTGTCTTATGTCTGCTAAACGGCATACGATGAAATTTTTGAATAACTAATAAATAGATGACATTGTAGACATCGTTTTATATCGCATGACTAACATGTAGTAACTAATTGTACTTTTTGCTTGTGCTAATTCTAACTTTTAGCAATTCAAGTACATCTTTTTCAAGAATAACATTCTCGACTAGTCATATGCATATGTAGCTTGATGAAAGATAAGAAACACAATGCCACTCTTTCAAATATTTTTAGTACCAAAATTTACATTACAGAAGACGTTTCAATATCGCGTAAATATTTGTCTAATAAATATATATGTTTCTTTTCTTTAGAAAAACATACTGTGTTTTTTTCAACTATGTTTGACAACAAAAATCTGATTTTTTAACCAAATATAGCATTAAATATATAAATAGTATTGTATAAATATATAAATAGTATTGTATATAAATAATATTGCATAAATAATTTATAAATTTATTTTATAAATATTTTATAAATATTATATAAATATTTTATTATTATAAGTATTTATATTTATATACATATGTATACATTTTTATATCATACATATATGTCATAGTGAACAGTTGTTCTTTATTATTAAGTCTGTCAATGACATGTGCGATGGTGGTGTAATGGTCAGCATAGTTGCCTTCCAAGCAGTTGATCCGGGTTCGATTCCCGGCCATCGCACGAGTTTATTTTTTACTTTTAATTAATTTTTTTTTTTAAGGTAATTCAAGCGTGCATTTATGAGAAAGTATCGGCAAACATTATTTTTATTTTGTAGAATTATGTTTATTACTATAAATATATAATAAATAATAGCCTGTTTTATATATTAATTACTATAAAGCAATATTTAAAAATTATGAACTGGTATTGTGGTTTATACGAGTATGTTAACATAAAGATAATAAATTTAATTTCCCACAAACTATAATAAATTATTTTCCTAAAGTTTTTATACGTTTACGGTATAGTCTGTACAGTAACGTCGCTGTTATCAGAAGCACTGCTGGTGTAGTGGCATCATGCAAGATTCCCATTCTTGCGACCCGGGTTCGATTCCCGGGCAGTGCAATCTTTTTGCTAATTTTTTTTCTTAATCTCGTTAATTTGTTTCATAAAAAATTAAAATAACAAAAATCTTTTTGAAAATTTTCATTCTTAGTGCTAGTTTTAATTTATCATATACATAGTTACATAGATTAATAACATTTTTAGCAAGTTATTACAAACTTTATTATAGAATTTAGCAATAAGTTTTATAAAATTAAAAGAAATTTTTCTTATCTACTCTTGTAAAATTTTAGTCTTTGTAATAAGTTTAATAATTTCTTAATAAGTTTATTTATATTAAATAGCAGCAATTTAATCACAAAATTATGGTAGATATGAAGTGATTTTGTTAACTTTAATAAAGAGACTAATTGTAAGTAAGTGAGCACATAAGGTTTCTATGATGTAAGAAAGAAAGTCGTTTCTAATTTTTATTATCGTTTTTGAGCTTTCTAAAACAACTATTTTATATCAATTATCTAAAGAAATTTATTCGTAAAACAAATATCATACACATACACTTAAAATTTCAAAAAATTGTCAGCTAAAGGTTTTTGCTCTTTTCTCTTTTTCTGACAAACACAATTTCTTTGAATAAAAGAAATACAAAGAAATGCACATTCGCCGACAAACATGGTGAATCGTCAGGAACATGAGAAAGAAGAAAAACAATTCTCACGATAAGAGAAAGCTCCGCGATAACTCAGTCTCATCGACGAGGGAAGACGAATCGCGTTGCTTGACGAATCGTGAAATGTGGCGTGATTTAACAATGATGTAGTCATCAATCTCGAAAATTGGTCGTAAAGTAACGCGGAAATTGCTTCGTCGCGTGGGGTATGATATATTTTTACTAATTATAAGTGAGAGTAACTATACGCTTGAAGAAAGAGAGAGAGAAGAATCATAAAGAATCCTCTTTTTCTCTTTCTTTATATAGTAACACGAAAATGACAGAAATTCACAATTAGTCGAGTGTGGAAATCTCACAATGCGGCCATTATCATTGTAATGTCGGTTAAAAGAGCGATATTTTTTATTTCATCCAATTGTGCAGTCATGTGATATTGCGCAATATGAACTGCTGTTATACCGCTGTCTCATGTAGAATATTCATACGGAATTTTTACTTGCAAAGTAGAACACAGTATAATAGAGAATAGAAATATTTTTTTCTCTAGGACACTCAAAAGATAAAACTGTTACGTGATATTTTGTTTTAGAGAATGAGAAATGTGATAATTGTGAGATAATTGTGATTGATACCGAATAAAATTTTACGGTGAAATTGATTAGTCAACATCAGTGGACAAGATCAAGATCGCAATATAAAAAAGCACGGGAAAGAGAAATTCAGCATTTTGCTTGTTTGTATAGAAAACGTTACTTTCTGTTATTATAATTCTCTGTATTACTTTCTTATTTATGCTTGAAGATAATACGTGCTGTAGATGATGATTTAACACACAAAACAATTTTTATATTTAATTGAAAATAATTTTCAATAGACACACAAAACGCCATTACATATATACTTATTTTTGTGCCAAGACTAACCACAATGCAATAAATTGTGCATTATTACACAGGAAGCGTGTAAGATTCCCAATAGCTTCACACAAAGTATCGAAGTGCGAGACAAATGTATACACATACATATATATCTGAACATAAGCAAACATATATCTATATAAAAGAAAGAACCTTTATACAATCCTGTCTATTCAAATACTAAAAAAAAGAAGAACTTTCGTAGCATCCAGAGTAGGATATTGTATGCGAAATCATTCAAATTAGATACTACAGAAAAGCAGTCACACGATACATATTTCTACAAGAACACAACTATACCAACGAAACAACCATCTTCAACAGGCAAAAAAAACATTCATGCGAGTTGCACCAGATGGCACTTTTCTACAACTTATACGTTCAGATGACTGTAAAAAGAACTGTATTACCTTCGCGGTTCCACCATTTCAGCTTGATCGACTGTTAACTCGAACTGCTCATTGCTTCAAGAGAAAAAGACATCGTTAAAATTCGCTAACAACTAGTCGTATCAATACTTGTCAAGATAAATATGTTTATGCGACACTACAATATGTAATTAATAATTTTTTCTGATTAAGATTGCACAACTCTGTTCTTCCGTGTGGATGTCCGGTGATTAGCGTGTGCGTATTACACCTTCAAAAGGAAACGATAGGAGCGAACGCAAGGTCATTTGTGGCCTTGACACAAATCACTTTTTATATAATTTTTTTGTTGCTTGCGAACGTGGCAAGATACGGTTGCTTGCGCAATTGCTAAAAATAGTTAAATATCTTGTTTCCTTAAAAAGAAAAAATGTCTTAATACCGGCTGTATTGATCCTTGATATTTAGAAAACCTGTTTATTGTTCAAGCCTGTGACATTAATAAATCGGAATCAACTATACAAAAAATATAGCTACCTATAACATTCTATACCGAGCTGTTAATTTTATAAGTTTTTTACAATATTATTTATTGTAAATATTTTAATTAATTAATAAAGTTTTGAGTTACGTGCGCGATTTATCTGAGATTCACATGGATCATGCGTTTGCGCTGTCGCAAAAATCGTACATCTTTCATAAATAGGTATTACATAAAGTAATAATGTCAGTGACACGAAGAGAGAGACAAAGAAAGAGAGAGAAAGAGAGAGAGAGAGAAAGAGCATGATGATTATTTCGCGTTATTGGACGAACTATTTACAGACAACAATTAATTTTTATGAGCAAATTGCACAGATATAAAAAAAATACTTAAATATTTATATGTAGATGACTTGCAACTTATTAAATTTTATGATAGATATTTTACAAGGAATTACATAAAATAATCTTTCCTCTTACTTGAAAGTCTGAAGTTTGTCGTGCACTCTCGACACCGTGGTTTTCTTTTCTTTAGAACTTGAATCCATATCGGCTATCGCCCTGGCCAGCTGAAGATCTTCCTCGTTCATGTTTCTCTCTCTCGTTCCTCTTTCTTACTCACTGACGGTCCGGATTATGTCGGCGCGCGTGCGGGACACTTATTCAATGATGTGCACGACGCAGGTCGCGCGCGAACCGCACCGAAAGATGTCTCGTCACAAACTGAAAGAACTCGTTGACGTCGACAGAGTCGGACAGAGTTAACCTGAACGCTTCTACTGTCTGAGTGTCGATTCAAAACTTAGTAACTCAGTTGTCATTCATCTTTTTCAATAGTATCACGCATCTCTCTTCATCACTATCGTAGATTATTATTAAAATTTCTCCTTCTTTTACTAACGTCAGTTAGAAACCGGCGAGATCGCATTGTCATGTTAATTTCACTTCTCACCCATTGAGAGACTAGAGTAGTAGTTGACTAATCTATGATAATAAAGGTCCTGCTCTACTCTCATGTTATTTGGGGCAGACTTTTTGAATGGTCTATTGTGATTTCTGCTCGTCTGCAGTACGCGAAGTTTGCATAAACTTGTCGACGTATTACGTTGAATAATATACATGTAATATTGTATATTTTGTATATGTAATATTTATATTTTTCAATGGTGATATAATGACTTGATGCTTTAGCTGTTCTGCGACTTTTTTTTATACGTTTAGTTCATAAAGTTATGATTATCTCTTTTATTTACGATCAGGATGTTTTATATTGCGTGTTTGCAATCTATAAATAACATTTTATTTTTAAACAATAGAAGTTTTTTTTTAACATGTACGGAAAAAAAGGTCTGCTATAGCCAGCAAGGAAAATGGTAAATTCCACTGCAATTTTTGTCTCATCAACATAAACGTTCTGTTGGCAAGATAAACATCTCAATAGGCTTAGCAAATTTTTCTTGCTGGCTATATAATAACTAATATCTTGCTATTCTAGAAAATCTTTTTTTTTCGTGCAAGTTTTTAATATATGATGATTTTTAGAATAAAATATATCAGATTTTAGTACAGATGGCAGAACGTGCTAGTTCCTAAACTGTTGCACAGGTCGAGAATCGAGATATCGAAGCGCGCAACGTCAGATGTCGTGAGTATAGTCGCGAGTCGGAAGATCCGATTGTAAAACCCGATGAAGTATAAGCGGCTTTACTCGTACTTTACATATAAAATAATGTATATGTAATGTTTGTTTGTCGTGTCCAATTTCAATAACAACCTTACAGATATGTCAAGGATATGTAGTACATGTGAGAGAGAATACGATCGATTATCTGTATTATCTTCTTTTCTTCTGCAAGCTAATTGAAAAAACATGTGATAATATTACATTCGTATCTCAGAAAAGTAACATTACTTTCCGGATGCGTCGAGTGCGATTTATTAAATAAATTGTAAACAACGCATGTAAGCATAAATTGTTTGTTTCTTCTGTTTCACTTATTATCAACTTTTAGTTTGTTTTTTTTCTTTTTTAATTTCTTAAGTTTTAACAGTGTTCATTAAAAAAAAAAAAAAAAAAAAAAAAAAAAAAAAAAAACATGAAGACGACAAGTGAGTTACTTCCTCTGCAACGCAAGAGGCGATCTAGTTCAGATTAGCTAGTTCCGCCGATTGATCGACAGGCTCGGTCGATCGAACGTCGCAATATTCGCCGCGTGCATGTTTCTCCTCGAACCGCTTACCACGGCCAGTACCAGTGGCTATCAAGGCCACTCACTCGATTACCCGCGTTTCTTGCTGTCGAACATAAAACCGAACGGAGCAAACCCGCACGACGGTGTTCGCCTACATACTTCGACAAGGTGTGATTTATTATATAACTGTAATTCTTCCACAAATTCGAGGGTAAACCTCAACGTTGTTCCACTATCAATTACAGATTATTCAATACCGTTGCGTGAGTATTTTCTCACGCAACGAGCGTTTGCGTATGTCGCCTTTCCTCGATTCGCATCTAAAAAAAAACGGTTTCTTATCCTGATAATAATGCCGAGACCGTTCTGCTCGTTACGTACGCAAAACCGTTCGCGGATTGCACTGTCCTCAACGACGTCACTCGACGCGAGAAAATGCGCTCAAAAGTGTATCTACACAGAAAAAAAAGTTTTTGTTGAGATGATTAAAATTTGGTAAATCAAACCAAATAAAGTGTTTTGGAAACTAAAGTTTAGTTAAGATTACCAAAATTTAATAATCTCAACGAAACTGTTTTTTCTGTGTATCTTGACCGAAGCGTTATTTTTTTATATAAATCAATTCGCACGTATGTCTTCGCTAAATATAATATTCCGTTTTGTTCCATTCTGCTATTCCACGTAGATGTTATTTGACTTGATCTTTAGCTGCGTCATCGCGATTGATCTCTTCTCGACGACGAAGAGGATCGAAACGCACAGGTTGCCGTGTCCGTATTGCCGACATTTAAATGTTCAGCTGGCAATCGCACACCGACACGCTGATATCACTCCGAACGAACTTGAAACCGCACGACGCGCGTTGACCTTTCGCGTTACACGCGCGTATTCGCGATCGTGTTCTTTTTCATTCTTCGCAAAACCTTTCGTTTCTATGTCGATAGTGATCTGCCTTTCGTTTCCTCGCGCGCGCTCGCCGCAAAGTCGGCGATAAATCAAATCCGCCTCGTGAAATGACGAAGCACGGTATATACATACACTGTTCTTCTCTCTCTTTTTTTCTCTCTCTTTCTCTTTTTCTCTGTTCCTGCACTATGCACTAATTTCGCGCATGATTGTGTCAGGCATCTCAAAAGCGTGCTCGAATTAATGAGCTGAATATCGTCGCCGCGGCTGCCCATTAAAGCGCTCCAAATAAGCGACGGCGACGCGACATGCTGGAAACGAATTACGATGTAGCGCAGGTGTGAGTGTGTGTGTGTGTGTGTGTGTGCGTGCGTGCGTACATGTGTGATTTCATTGCGTACACCTAAGTATTACGTACAGATTCCAACGCGCGTAACTGCGCAGCACACGTATGGATTATAATAAATACGTTACATTATAAAAATGTAAGCAGCAGCGCGGACTTTGCTTCTGGCCGAGCCGTCGGTTTTTGTCGTCGTCGTGATAACACGTCTGGATGAGATCCAGTCGTTGTCTTCCTGTACTTATACTACTGCTGCTGATTTCTCGAATATATACCAGCGGTGGCGATTTAAAATCATGTTCTTTTTTCTCGAATATCAAAGATCGCGAGTCAAGAAAGAGGTGTGTATAAGGTACACTCGTATATATATATGTAATTTATATACACTTCTCTTCCGCCATCCGTGGATTTATTAAAAACCAGAAATTGATTTATCTCTCACGGACAGGTTTCCTTTCCTAAGCGCGTAATCGGAACGACAGTCTCGATGAATTTTCATGAGGATTATTTTCGTGCCGAAAGTTCGCGTATATCTTTATTTAACTTCGACAGGCGTATAATGAGCGAAAGTTTCCGATGTGGCGGAATCAAAAGAATATATATTTTTGTTTCTCCGGGATTGGAAATTAATTCGATAGGGAGAGAGAGAGGAAAAAAAGGAGAACGGAAACCTCTTTACTTTTATTTACATTAACCGACTGCATGTGAGAATTTCCGATGGCGAATCGATTCCACCGAGTCTGGCACGTAGCAATTCCGTTCTCGTCGCAAGTGGATCACAGTCTCACCGTGGTTGGTTTTCCTCCCGAACTGATAGCTGCCGCTTTTACGCGAACGTGCAGAACGAAAATTACAAGTGCGCGCGTGTACAAGTGGGCGGCGATATAAACGCGCGAGCGAGCTCGTGCATAAATAACCAAATGAATAAACATCGGGATAGTGTGCATCGATGGCCGTTATGTAAACGTTGATCTTAAATATACACGCTAGCCAACGCGCAAACTCTGAAAGAAGCATTGCCTGGCAGACACCGAGTCTCAAATTGTCACTTCCGGTTTCGATAAAAAAACAATAATTAAAAAGGCGTATTTAAAAAAAAGTGTTCTGTATTTCTCCGCTCGGTATTTCGCTTGCAGGTTTCGTTTTCTCGCAAATCCGAGACAGGCCTCTGCGCGCGGATACTTTCTCGGGGAACTCACATGTATGTACAATGTAATAACAATCGCGACTCATGAATTTCTGACGTTTTATCTGGAAAACACTGGAGATATTGCTCGCATATGTGAGAAACGTGTGTAAAACCACGCGCAATCGCCTGCCTCTGTGTTTGATCTTGCGAAAACTGAGTAATTAGCAGCGGGTTTTCACGAACAAACTCGAGCCACGCACTGAAAGGAAACTCGAATAGAATGAAATTATGAAACACACATGCTATTTGAGAAAATGAAAACGAGCGTGAAAAAGAAAATCACGAGCGCGTGATTTTCATGCTCTTTGCCAAAAATGATAAAAAAAACATTCACTTTTTAAATGCGCGCTCGTTCAGCATTTATTTGGCATCACGCGAAATTTATTCCCGTCATTTCGCAAGTTATTCGGAATGCACCGCTAGAAACAGAAGAGAAGGGAAACGGTGAATTCGCGTGGGCGAATGAATGCAAAAAGGATATGTGCGCAAATAACCATAGGAGAGAATAAACGAAGGAACGAGAATGCCGGCGCGATGGCCGTCAAGCCTGCGCTCCGGCTTTCTAACGACGATCACTTTTATGTAACGGCCATTATTCGTCCCTTTTTTTATTACAACAAAGATAAATACAAAGACGCGCGGCTTTCGCCACGAAATTGCGCCGCGGACGGCACGCGATCCGTGCCGTTTGACAAATATATTCGTGGGAGGGGAGCGAATATATATCGGAGTACATACATCGTTGGGGAGTAGTTACACATATGGGAGAAATTAACCTTTCGGAATTAAACCGACGAGGGACTAGAAGACCTCTTTGGCGACCAACCTCTCGTACTGGGTGATGACGATCAATGACGCTGTTCGTTCATCGCAAAATAAATTATACAAAGCAACGGTGTCATTTTTGTGAATCACCCTGCAGACGGTCGTTGGCTGCGGACGACTTTGCGATCGGAATCTTGACAGTGTTCTGGAATTCCCTTTAAAGAATTGACGTACGAAGAAGACAATATTCAGTTAAATAAATTAAATACATAACACATGTTACATGTAGTAATATGTAACAAATTTAACACGTGTATAATACAACTTGATACATAATAATAATGTAAATCACTATTATCACAAATTGTCAACGCTTTGTTCTGACCGTTGAAGGAAAATATGAATTACCAATGACGAGCAAAAAATTGAGTTTTCCAGAACACCTTCAGGACAGTTCTATTATGCGAAATAATTAAGAAACATCGTTCGATTCTCGATCGTTCTGTCATAAGTTGAGATTTTTTTCACGACATATTTGTAACGATATAATTCTTTTTTTCTATTCTGTTTTACACTTTGTTTTTTTTTTTTTTTACGCTCACGATTATATGTACATGTAACGCAAGAAAATTGCAGAGTATACAACGAATTACGCGATTAATACAAAAATAAATGACGACACTCTTCGAGCGGGAAACGTCTCGACGGAGAATATATATATATAGAACTACGCGACATTGTATAATTTCGAGACGTGTGTGTGTTATCGTGTTATCAGACGAACGAGAGAGCGAGGGGAATTATCGTACGAGCGGAAATTGTCGTTTCGATTCGAATAATAAGCGGAAGTCGGCTGTAGTAGTTCGCGGCCTGGCTTTCGAAACAGAAAGTCGAATTGTCCGAATTCAGGGCACTCGCCGTCCCAAATAATGGCAAATATTAACAGCACACTCAACACAAAAGACACAATATACGATATACATATATATACATATATATATATATATCCTATATATAAAAATCGGTAATTAGACACATATTTACAACGACAAGTACGTAACAGATATTAAACTATAACATCGATACAGTGTAAAAAAAAAACAAAAAGAAAAAACAATCCAACGATTTCAGGTACAAAATGAGTTCGTCTCAATCGGGAAAACGCGCCGCGAGCATTCGCGATACTTATCCGTTCGTCTCTTTGGATACTTAACGATCGGAGCTGTTGCCTGATTAAAATCCGGATGATCGAATTCAGGCTAATCGAAAAATGAGCTCGCCGATCGACTCACGTACAGTTTGTATACATACAGGTGTTCAGCGTTGCGGCAATCGCTCGGTGAACGTAAATTACCGGTTTCTCCGATTCCCCCCCCCTCTCTCTCTTTCTTTCTCTCTCTCTCTCACCCCCGGCTCTCTTTCTCTTTCCTTCTCACTTCTGGCTTTTCTTTCTCTCATTCCCTTCGTGTCACGATCGGCCACGCTCGATCTCGCTGATACGCACAATTGTGCGCGATAAGCATTACACTTTGTATTTTGAAATACGAGCAGACGCGATTGTCTACAAATCCGAAACGACATTCGCGCAACGAATAAAGGTGAAATCTAATTCAAAGGTGGAAAATGTATGTAGCGATCGTGTGCTCTCTCGCTCTCTATATATATAGTTTTCTTTATTCCCACTTTCGTAAGATATACTTCTTTCCTTTCCTCGGTTTAATCGCGACAACCGGCAATCGAGAGAATCGAGCACAGTTTGGGGCCTCGAGCGTGAAAAAAGTCCGTATATATGCGACTTTCTCTTGGCGCAAGTGTGACAATCGTCGCCTGCGAAACGATCATAAATAGAATCGATTCTAATTTCGAACGCTTGATAAGCGCGACTCGATCGTGTTAGCTTCGCGCAACGTCGAGAAACAGATCGTCATCGTGACTAAGAAACTCTCACGAATTCTACGGCCAATTCGCTCACCTTGACAGTTCGAGTGCTTAAATATTTTTAATTTACACACCGGTCTATCAATCATGTGCGTTAGCAATAACAAAAAAAAGGTTCTTACATAATTTAATTTTTTTTCGTAAATGTTCAGGAAGAATTGTAATTAAATCGTGCAAAAAATATAATATTCTGCTTTCACAATCGCAGAATTTCAATATAATAACGAATGACCTTCATCATCAAGCTTGCTATTTCCACTCTCAGCAAAAATAAATAATCACAATTTGGAGAAACTTTCGTTCCCCGAAATCTAAATATCTTGGAAGATCGATTTGCTGGTCACGAGATTATTTCAGATAATGTTTTCGCCGCGCGCAAGCATTTTTGTTAGAAATTGCGTCGTGTTTCGTACTCGAGTCTTTCCACAAGCTCTTCGTGGGTTCGCTAAATCTCGTTTTGACAAGAGACATCGTCCTTTGACTGGCGTCCTGCTCCAAATCGCCTTCGAAGAACCGGCACATTTCCCTAACGGGCACTGCTCTGGCTCCTCGATTGAGATCATGAAGAGACCTAGCGCGCTGTTTTCCTCTCGGACTGGGCTTGGAAGACGTGCGACCGAGATCCTCCGTGCTTCTTGCCAAGCGACCGCCTAACCTCGAGAGGGATTCAAACAGAGTGAGTTTCTCACGCACTGGCACGTAGTGATCCACTCTCTGACATCGCTCGAGCAGTTTAGCAACTACTTCCTCACAAGGTGGTTCCGTCAAGGCTGACGGAGAGCTCGGTGATTTCGGAGAAACTAACGTCGGACAGTCTGCAGATCTTGAAGAAGATTGGGACGACAATTGACGGGAAACAGGAATCCTGGAACTCAGAAGAGCCAAACGCTCCTTGCGTTCTCGAAGAGTTTCCACATTGGTGATAGTGATACCGATCAATTGTTGATGTTGATGCGACAATTTGTCCTGTCCCCTGTCGCGAAAGATTCTTCTCTCTCTGGCTCTGCTTCTCCTCTCGGTGGTGTCCGATCGAAGTATTCCGGAACTTCCGTTTCCATTTTTCGGGCTGTTATTGTTTCGCTTGTCGTCCTCGTTTCGATGAACCTCTTCAGTAAATCTTACGGTGTTGGAGTCGCTCGGTTTGACTGGAGGCAGTCGATCGATGATCGAGTTATCGTTTCGCGTTATCGCGTCGATTGACGTGAGCACATCCTTCTTGGACAAGCGCGTTGGACGTACGTCGTCGTTATCGTTGGTCGCGTTAAGCCTGCTCTTCGTTCTATTGTAGATCTTCGGTAGATTGTTATTGTTTTCTTCGGCTTTCGCTTTCCGTCGCCTGGCGTCCTCTTCGAGAACCCGTCGACTTCTCGCTTCGTTTTCACGTCTGCGCGCCTCCTTGTACCTCTGTATCCTCTGCTCCCTCGTTTCCGGTTCCGATAAAGTGACGGTGGAGTCCACGCAGTCTACGCTGGATCGACACACGCCACCCCAAGGAAGACTATCATCACTACCCTCGCTGCTTTCACTGCAACCCCACGCTCTACTGACCGGTTGATCCTTGGTGCTGATTATAGCGGGTATACTTCGGAATTCTCCTAACAAGTCTTCGTCGCTCGAGTTGCTACTGGACCAACCCCGTAACTCACTTCTCGCTCTTCTCCTAGACTCATCGAGTATCGTTGACGGGTTCATTGCCGTCTTCTCGGTCGGCGAGTCGCTCGGCCAGCAGCGTAGCTCGCTGCGGGACCGTCTTCTAGTTTCCGTCGGGCTGTCCGGTAGCGGAATCGGGCCTCTCGGACAAGTGGTCAGTATCTCTAAGAAGTTCAAGCATCGTTGAGAGCGAAACGGCGTTTGCCGGACTAGTTCGGCCGCAATCGCTCTGACCCAGGACCAGTAGATCGGTTCCGTGTCCGCCTAGACAGACAAAAAGACGTGTGTTAAAATATACATAGCAATAAGTAGATGAAATATTTGTAAGACAAAAGATTACGATATCTTTTTATAGATAATACACTTTTTCGTGAAAATTTACAATCTAACAAAAATTGCTTTTTATCTGGAAATTCTGTTCTCTTTTGTGATAAATAAGACTTTCGTGCGTGTGAAATTAATTGTGTTATTATCAAAAGACGCGGTAGCGTCTCGACGCCAAGTACATAAAAGTATCACTAGAGTGTCACTGTCTTGATGCTACCGTATACCTTATCCCGAGTTTTTCTTCGCTAAATTTTTGATACAAAATATCTCGTCAATTATACCTCTATTCAAAAATTTAACCTTACTTGTCTTAAATAAGACACGGAGAGACAGGGAGAGACAGGTCTCTCAGTGATTTCTTCTTTTTATATAATAACTTCGATGTAAACAAAAAATTTCGAGATTTGTTTAATTTTTAAACAGGAAATTGTTTATACAAGAAAATCGTTTTAACACTGCTGGAATTGGCAATTAGAAACAAAAAGAAGATCGATATATCGATATGCGATATACATCGATATGCGATATATATCGATATGCGATATATATCGATATGCGATATATATATCGATATGCGATATTTGCATAGACAAATCTTATTTCTGCTCCTAAAACGCTACTTAGTATAGTAGTACTACGTACTATTGCAACAAAAATATTTTGTATCGACGCGATCTACATTAAATGTTTAATATAAAATAAAAAATTTATTTATTTTGTTAAAGATTTGACAAATAGCGTTTAACTTGAGACAAATGAGAAGCTACGCAACGACTTTGTGCGTAAAATACTCGTACTTAGATGCTGATTCATTCATTATAAACTTATTTTTCCAAAAAAAAAAAAAAGGTAAAAACATGAATATTTCATTTTGTCACAAATGTCAAATTTACTCATTTTCGCGTAACAGAGGCACGGAATGCTTCGCGCGCAACTTCATTGCGCGTGAATAACTTGGTGCGAGGCACTACCGTGCCTCTTGATGTATAAATTTCATTGAAAATGTCTCTCGCTTTAACTACTGTCGATTAAAGCGAATGTTTATAAATGTAAGATGATTAAATGTAATTTGATCGATAACCCAGATATACGGTTTTCAAATAGGTAAGCAGACGGTTTGATATATAGGCGGGTATGTGGGACCGTCGTCGGCATCGTCGTCGACGGTTATGTATGTATGCGAATTTCATATTCTCGCGCGGCGGGTATCGGGATGCTGCATCGAGTAGTCGAACAAGTCTGTCTACCCGCAGGATCGACCGTGACACACGATTTCGCTGGCTGGCCGACGCGATTCGAAAGTCGCCGGTTCGCTCGAGTGCGCGAACGACCGACTCCGACACCATGGAATTTGCTCGTTAACCACAGGCGGCGTGTCGATCATTACCATCTTCGATGGAAACAAATCTCCCTGTCGCCTCGCTCGCTCGCTCGCTCGCAAGTGGCGACCTTCGTGCGCCGCGAGCAGTGTGCGCGCACGTTCGACGACACTGGCCGATATCGGCACGTCGTCTGGAAAAAAGCTCGCCAACAGGTTTGCCCGTTGTCTATCTGGGGAACACAGCCTGGTGGAAAACCCGCTTTCGGTCGGAAACCGTGACACAGCACGTCGTCGAGCGCTACGAACAAGCTGCTCTGAGGAGAAACATCGCAACAACAAAATAGCGCGCGTATATTTACATACACGTGTAATACATTCCCAGACAACGCGATGCTCGTGAATCCGCGATTGCAATTACGGATGGCTTATAGACGATCAATGGGACTCGCGCAATTATCATAATTGCACCGATTAGCATCGTTAAGCCGACTTGGGGTAAAAACGTAAAAACGTTCGATTATAACGTCGAAGGACTCGGTTCGATTGACCGACAAGACAACGTCCTTGGATTGATGACTGTATTCGAAGAAGCAAAGAAACTCTGTTCGTTTAATATACGAGTGTACGCGGTGGGACTCCTTGACAATGGCGGGTCATGGGAGAGCGGTGCGGCAATCTCCCACGCATTTATCACGGCAAGCGGATCGCAGCAAGCGGGTGTGTTGACCTTGCCTACTGGCCTTATTAAGATCTCGCGATTCGACGGCCGGGCAAGAGTTGCGTCACGAGCCGTCGCTCCTTCTCTTTACCGCCTGGACATCCGCGGCCTTGGCAAGGATGTCTCGTGTACACCTCGCGTTATTCGAACGAGCGTTCTGACCGCGTGGTCATATCTCACGATCGCGTGCCAAAACAAATCTCATCAAGTATTTACGTATCGAGAGCGCGGCATCTCATCATCGATCTAGGAAGATCGTCTTGCACGCTCTAATTAGATTATTCAGCGAGTGGAGGAAAAAATAAGAGAAGAAGGTGAAAATCTCCGACGCTGCGCCATAGGGCGAAACTCGTAAAACGAGTTTTGTGCGGACTCCTCGATCCGAAAGCGGCCGGATGACGGCTCCTATGCAAAACGGAGGAGAAATCTGCGCGCAGATTTGAATTTTGGATTCGATTTTCTAGAGATCGGTAGCTCTCTCGGCGAGCTAAATTCGCTTGAGGCGCGCTTGCTCGCTCGCAGGGATATTGTATAACGCGTTAGAAATCGAATGGCGACGACGGCCGGGCCTCGTAATTAGAAGTTGCAGCGAAACGGGAGTCCGCGCGCGGTTGGTCCGCCTGCCGCACGTGAAAGTGTTTACGGCTGAGGAAACGGATCGTGCCGGAGATAAAGGCCATTTACATGCAATTACATTGCGTTGGTGCGGTATATTATTCTTCCTCTCCTCCCCTTGGTCTTATTCCTTGTTCGCGCTTCTCTTGTGTCTTACAATCGCCGCCGGTCAGCCAGAAACACGTCGGTCTCGTTCGTGGAACCGTGCCAAATTGCGAATATATATCTTATGCTCGAAGCCCTCTAACAATGTTGTTGCGCTTGGTCAGGAATCGGTAGCGCGAACGAGGAATTCCTTTCTAATAAAATACACACGTACACCGATTGTCTTGCGAGATTGTAGAATTTTCGAGACGAATATCGCGAATTTATTTTTGTTTTATTTAGAAACAAAGTGTAACGATAATTAATATAAAAAAAGCGGATGAGAAGATTTGAATTAGCCATGATAATTACCCAAAATGTGGCGAGCGAACGACCCTGTGAGTTGCTCAAGGTAAATCCCAGCGCGAGCGTGTGCGGTTGGCAGTGACTGGGTGGTGCTTGACGGAGGTTCAACGCCCTCAGTGGTAGCCTCATCGGGGTGCCTTCGACCCACAACCAACCCATCCTGATGGAAACCGTCCTTTTCTCGCCCAGATCCTCCACGTACAATTCACCTGCAAACGCAAATTACGGGAACATAAAAGAGCGATTCATTATCGATCACAATTGAGGCAATTAAATCGCCGTTAAGTCGATCTCGATTTGATGTTTAGAAACTCCCCGCGTCGATGAACTTTCGTTTTCATCGCGGTTTCAATAGCGCGCGCCGTAAATGGCAACGGCGCTATTAATATTCGCGCCGCAAGTTTCGAGATTAAGTCAGAGGAGAATCGATGATTCACGCATTTATCGCGAACGTCCGCGTGAACGAGCGGCGCGGAAGAGAGACTCTTCGCATCTCGAACAATCAATCGTATCTGCGATCGTTCATTACGCGCGATCGAGAGTAAAAGTTGCGATAAGCCACGGCGACGCGCGCGCGGTCGCGTTTTATCAGCTTTGATTAATATTCCATCGCGCTTGGTCGTGAAATCGCGCGTTGTCGACGAAACGGCAGCGTTTCGAGGAACGTGAAACCGACTTCTAGAATTTCTCGGCTCACGATTTCGCTTCGTCCAGAATTAGCCGATATAGCTTTTCGGACTGAACCTGATGGAGTTTTGCCATTCAAAAGATTGCTCCTCAAAAGGCGTATGCAACAGGCGCTCGTTGTATTCGATAATTTAAGACGTGAGATCACTATCCACCTTTGCAAAAAAAACCACGAGGAAAGACAGCACAAATCGAGAGATTGACGTCACCAAAACGTGAACGACACGTTGTGGTTGTTTTCTTCTCGATTCGGCTTAAAACGAATTATCGATCGAAAACGGCGTCACATACGCCTACGTTTCTCATCGTGGCACACGCGGACGACTATTTTCGCCCGTTGCCTAGAATAGAAATAGATCCTGTCGCGACCCTCTCCTGCTAATGGATTCATGCCGTCGTCGCTTTCATCCAATCTTGTGGCGCCTACGGAACAATCTGAATCTGTCGTCTGTCGGAATTGCGGCAATTCGCAGGCATTAACAAATAAGAGCTGTCGCCCTCCTCTTCCATTAAATTACATTTATGGAAAAAGAAAGCTCGACGATTCCGTTTCTGCGATGTTATTCCATCGAATCTCTCAATTAATTATCGTCGTCAGAAGTCCTCGCAATCTTCGGAATTGGAGCATCGCGAATTAATTACCTAACGTCGCCACTGTGCGATCGATGACATCGATCGAATCCGTCTCGGAATTCGATGAATTCCAGACGTCCCGCTGCTTCTACACTTGCTCTAAAATTGCTAAACACAAAAGCAGAAGATCCGCACTAAGAATACCTATTAGACATTTTCCAAAATTTATAGCAGCAATTTATTTTTTGTTTACGATTATGTTAGGAAAAGCTACTTTCAAAAGGACTCGTTCGACGGGATGTCTGGAATTCCTTTGACCGATATAATATAATCAATGTTTGTGCGCTCTGTCTTGAGGTTCACCTGCATTCCTGCTTTTGAGTAGGTGAACGTCGACACACACACACACACACACACACACACCGACCGCAGCCGAACATACTATGTCGTAACGGAGAAACGACCTACGACACTTCTCTCGCTCTCTCGTCCGGAAAGTATCTCTTTTCGTTAGGACGAAAACGAATGATTTCACCGATTAAACCCTTTGTTCCGCGACATCGGGGGAGTGTTAGGTAACCAACAATCGTTTCGCTTCCTTACGTTGTCTCCGCTATTGCAACAGACAACAATAGAGAGTCCAATCCCATAGAAAATTAGTCTCGAGAGATTGCCGTAGATGCAAGAGAGAGCTCATTCGTCCGGCTCATTTAACGCTAATAGCGCGCTAAATACCGCGAAGTTAACACAGCGAATGTGTCGAGGAACCAAAAGATCGTCGGACGATGTTCAGTCTAAAATGCTCAGACTATGTGCCCATAATTAGTTTGAAATTTGTAAATGACGGAAACCTCATCGAGAGAGATTTCGTCTTGCGTGCACGAAAAAAAAAAGATTTGCAAAAACAGAATAGTCCCAGAAATTAATTACTATATGACCAGCAAGAGAAATTTGTTATTTAGATTTTTGTTGCGCTGTTTTGTTGATGAAACAAAAAATTCAACAGACTCAACAATTTTTCTTGCTGGCCACATAATAGCAAAACTTTCTTTTCCGTGTGTGTATTCGTCACTAACAATGAATCTCGAATAGATTGATTTTTCTACGAGATAAAAGTGCGCGAATCAACCGCGAATACTTTGGCGTTAGCTCGAAATGCGGTTTCATGCGGTATCCTATCGCGAAATGCATGGCATGGCATCGAGAAGCGTCACGTGATCGCCTAACGTGTCGGTCGTGACAGTTCGGAAACTCTAGATGGCAAAGTACAGTTTTCTATCGTGCAAAAGCTCTGCGAAAGCTCTAAACAAAAAAAAAAAAAAAACGCGCGGTGCTGCATTTTACGACTCTTGATGTCTTCTGAGAGCGAAAATCTCGCGGTGCATCATCGGAGTGAAAGCGACGCTGGTTTTCGCGGGATGAAATTCACAGTCGGGGATGCAATTATCTCGTCAGTTGATGTCTGCGCGTCACGATTGCTCAGACGCATTAGAATTTGCGCGGCGACGTGAGTGGCGGGAACATTTTCACACTTTCATAGTCTTTTCACATTTTTTTTCCATTCCGTTAATGGAGGACGACGCACCGGCGTGTGCGAAACATAATGTTCCGACATGTGTGAGTGTGTGTGTGTGTTTGAGTATTCCATAATGTTTCGTATCGATCACGCGACATCTAATATTCAAATAGCTTCTACGAAAATTATTAATGAATGAGAAATACCTTTCTCGTAATCGATATAGCAGACACATAGAGAGATTTATGAGATATTTAATAACTTAAGTATATATTTTTTATCAGCGTCCCTTCCAAGTTCTAAGCGATCGATTCGTCTTTCAAAACGAACATTATAAAGCTTAGACAAGTAAAGACAAATTTTATTTTATGTGATTTGCCGATCGCGCAATCGTTGCAAACGCGCGACGTGTATCTTCTCTCTCTAGACGGTGATTTTCACGTCAGTGAGTCACTGTATAATGGTCATTCCGTTTGTCTAAGCCGACAAAGCTCTCGACTGCGTGAGATTTTTCCACGAACCCAGTTACGAAGTAAGTACCTACATGATTCATCGGCGAGCATCGTGAAGAGGACGTTTCAATTTACTTCAAAGCGGCCAGGCGCATCCGATTGCGCCAACAACGCCGTATCACGCTATTTGCTCCAATTGCGGAAAAGGTAAGTCAAATTTCTCGCAACACCCAGTTATCTCGAGTGAAATATCGAAAGAATCGTCGTGTTTTATTCCAGCGGTTATTTAATAACGAGTTTCTAAATATTTACAGATCTCGTGAGAAAGATATAATATGTGTGTGTTTGGACAGGAACTTCTTACGTGTCGAAACGTAGTTTTCCCCATAAATTCTAGGCTTTCTGGCCTAAAAAGCATATACATATATTTCGGAGGCTCTCGTGCGGGGAAAATAATGCTTTGACGAAAGTTGCTTCTTGTCGGGAACACCCTTGAGAGTCGAAGGCACTTCGAAAGAAGCCGCGATGTCCGCTCTCACGGTCCATTAAGCTTCAGAAAGCGAGCATGTCGCGCGCGTATACGTGTGAACGACCCATAAATAAAACGATCGCGTTTCTAGACCCGCATCTCGCTGTTCTGGAAGCTCGAGTGAACATATATCGCGGCTATCGCTTGTAGAGTGCGCGAAAGTCCGTGCATTTACACAAATACAAAGTTGCCGATTTAATTTTTTGACCGCGGAGAGATAGTGATTTAAAGAGTTTCTCTCATATATATATAACTACGTTTATTGCGAATACGCTACGGAAACGGTGTGACATGAATAGCCGTTTCTCGCTAGATATATTTAGCGCTTTATAGAGAAACGCGTGCAGACAAAACTGGACTAGAACACGTCGCATTTCTCATTCGTGCAAAGTCTCTTATCTCTCAGACGTTTCGAGTAAAAAAGAAAGAAAGAAAAAAAAAGGAAAGCCGAGCGACATTCTGCCGCGCGCAATTGCACCCAGAAGAACAATGGCGGCGTCGTGTCGCGCGCAGCAACTCTCTCTTTCTGCGGAAAAACGTGCCTGAGCAAACACCGAGGAAATATGCAACCATCTGTGCCTGGTTTTGTTTAAAAACTCTATGATTTTATGACGACGCAGGAAAAAATGACATCCATTTGTTATCGTGGTCTTTTATTTTCTTTTCGAAATAATTGTAAAAATAAAAAAGCAACGTATTCAATAATAATAAACTTTATTGGACACATAATTACAATAGTGCACAAATAATAATGAGAGACACTACAAAAATGAAAGAAAAATATACACCAATATGCAAAGGACCGGCACAAATGCTGCTAAACCTAAATGATTACAGAAAACATTTGAAACAATTATAAAAATAAAAAAAGAATATATTTTAAAACTAAAAGTAAACTACATTATAAAAAACCAAACTCTGTTTAATATTTAAACTTTATTTAGTATTTAAACTCTTTATATTTATATTTTATACGTAACTTGGTAATATTTTAAACATAATTAAAATTTAATTATGTAAATGCGTATTAGGTAATTGCGTAACAAAAAATTAGACAGATGATTTAGATAGACGTGTAAATTAGCAAATCACTTCACGCATATGTACAAGTAGCATCTCGCATATTTTCTTAGTACGTAAGACTTATAGTAGTAGTTACAATAGCGCCGGTAACTACTATATATGTCGAATTCTTGATACGTCAGCTAATGAATATGTAGGAACTTCAAAGAACGTCACGAGCGACTGTGCGGTAGCAACTTTTAACGCACGTCTCTGCACGTTTCAGTCTGTCCCTTTGTGGTTGGTTCACGTCGCGTAAAACCCGGGAAGCCGTTTGTTTCTTTCGGCTCTAAAAGATATAGGGTCCGGAACGCATATATATATCCTTACCTACCGGATGATTCTTTCGGATTATTAAGTTTGTTGAATCGACCGATTAATCACTGGTTACGCTAATTTTTCAAGAAGAAGTGAATGAATGGGACGTTAATACAAATGTGTACCGGTATATGATGTAACTATAAGTAAAAAAGTTCAAAGCTATTGTTAACAGAAGAACCCCAAGTTGATCCTGAGGTCAACTACAAGGAAGTTTCCGAGGGAAATGCGCGAGGAAGGACACAGTCGCACTTTCTTCTCGCAGTCTACTTTTTTTTACAAATTTTTTTTGTCCGTTGCGCTCAGTCAACAGAGAAGATCCTGTTCAACAGTCATTCATTTTTCACCTCATTCCTTCACGCTTCTCTGCCTCCTGTCAGTCCCGGCACGTCATCGCAACCAAACAGGACCCCGACGTTTTTTATCCCCCTTCCTTCGGCCGGTCACGTCCACGTCCTCGGAGAGGCTCTATGAATTATTTATTCGCGAGGATCTTTGGAATCTCAACACCCTCGAATTTTGCTGAATATCCGCGATTTTCCACGCGTCCCGAGTCTTCCCTTCTCTTTGACCCTTTTCACTGCCGTACTCGAGGACGAAGATTAGGATTTCATGGCTGTCTGCGATTAAAAAAAAAAAAAAAAAACTAAAAAAAACGTGGGAGACAAGCAAAACGCGTTCCCGTAAGTCCCGCATAATGAGATTTGCGGCCGCATAAAAGGAAAAAATATTGCAAAATAGGATTAAGTTTTTTTTTGGATATTAGGACCGATCGCATTTTCCGCTGCACTTGGTTTAAAGAACAAACACGATATTGTTGTCGGAATAAAAAATTTGTTCTAACGATATACATCTTAGCGATCTATTATATCTGGTCTATATAAAAAAGTACAAATTATTTTATTAAATATATTAGTTATATTATAATTCTGATATGACCAATAAGCTGATGATTCACGGGTGGTGGTGGTTGTAAATTAAAACAATAATAATATTACTGGATGTTTCGATCTTTTTTTATTTTAGATCATCTTCAGTAAATTAACAAATTTCTAAAATTGACTAGTCAAGGCCAAAAACGTCATGGTAAGAAAGCAAACAAAGAGAGCAATGACCGATAACATGAAAACATGAGAGTTTATGCATCGGAAAAGTTCTTAGGTGTGTAATTAAAAACTTTATCAAAGCTCTCAAAATCGCCAACAAAACGCAGAACGACTGCACACACCATGACTGTCTTACAATTTGAACAAAGTACATATGCCACCACCACCCGTGGATCATCAGCTTATTGGTCATATCAGAATTATTTAGTTTTTTAAGTTGTTTTTTATCTTATTAATTATATTAATCTATTAATTATATTAATGTGTCTAAAATTTCACTTGGTTTGTTTACTCTCGTTTTATCTCGCTTACTTCAATAAATATTCTAATAAATATTTATCACCCTCATTGTTCGCCATCGAACGTAAAACAAAAAAATCGATAACTATCTTCGCGAGTTCTATCATGTTACATCTATTTAATTTGTCGACTTGATGCGATTTCGAGTTCGTTTCTTTAGTTTTACTATAGCAGTTTAGGGCTAATAAAACGGTGGCGAGAACGTGTCAAACACCCCCCGGGTCCCGTGTAACCAACGCGGAAGGAAATACATGTTTCGCGGCGCGACGCGAGGTGAAACGCGATGTGAAAGTGACAAACCCGTAACGCGCGCGTGCATGCGTGCGTCTACTTGCGCACTGCACCGGGACAGAATGAACGGTGGACCAGGGCGGGTTGTCGCGCGCGCGCGCGCACGCGGCTTCCGGTCTCGTCGAGAGACCAGGAAGTTGGAGATCGCGCCGTGTGTACCCACGACCGCGCTGCAGAAACTGCGACGGAAAAACAGTCACCGTTATCGGGGCGCCTCACGCTACCGGAATTCACATACGGAGCCACGGTGTAACTGTTGCACCGTTGACGGTGCATCGTCGAGCATCGCCAGCGAAGTGTACGGTGGCCGGACGCGGCCGGCGGTTGTGTCAGTAAGCGCGCGACCCAGTGGCGTAGAACACTCGTTTGCCTTGCCGAATGCACCTGCCATGTCTGTGTGTGGGAAGGGGCACTTTCCAGTCGAGCGACCGCCATATGGCGGCGGTTTATCCTGTCACGATTGATTCACGATTTGCCGTTCGTGTAAACATCGCGCGTTTCCAGAAATTCGCGGGCCGCGCGTGATTGATGTCGTACGCGCTTTTTGTTACGACAGACAGACTTTCCAAATATTTAATTTCAAAAGCCCGAGAATCTCTACGGGATTCGCGCAACGAGTTGCCAGCTCGTTAAGAATTGTATATCGCGTTTATTTTGATAATGAATTCAGATTGAGCAAAACATTGCGTGTGATGTAAATTTATGTGAACGCGATATGTTTAATGAATTTAATTGCGCGTAATAACCTAAACCTTAAATAAATGTTTCGGTGCGTATATCAGTACATCTTCGTGTGTGTGTGTGTGTGTGTTTCTCTCTCTCTCGCGCGCGCGCGCGCGATTTCTGTCAAAATTAAACGTATAACTCAAACCGGCGAAGTGCCATAAACCGTATGAAGCGTTCTTGTATTTATGCGGTGCAGACACACATAGAAGTGGCTCGCATTGTCTCGTCTGGCGAAACAAACGGTTCGTTAGCAGTAATTACAAAGGCAAACCCGTTAGCGGCGCGTAGGAGGCAACGTTTTTTTTCCAGGAGCGTATTCGCCAACCGCATACGCCCCGTATCACGTTGAAATTACAACAGCGGTCGTGCCGTTTCGTGATACGGGGTAATTTTGCCGTCTCGCCGGACGCAGGCCCCCGCGCAGTTTTGTTGCAAGTCGTACTCAATTAGTCGCAGCCGTAATCGCTGGACTCGTAACCGCGTTATTCCGCTTGTTGTTTCAACAAACTGCCTCTCCCTGAAACAACCTTCTTTCGAGAATCTAATTCTCTCTTTCGGCCGCAATTTCCAAGACATTTTCTGCCATTCGACGAAATAAACACCGGCAAGATTCGCCTTACAAAAATAAATATGTAAGAAAGAGAGAGAGAGAGAGAGAGAGAGAGAGAGAGAAAGAGAGAGAGAGAGAGAGAGAAACAGGGGTTACCGGCGCGAACTGGCCTAAAGAGCGCACGGAACATTCATCCCCTTCCTCGAGGCCATCGATCTTCTCATGTAAATCAAGCATTCGTCTTCGTGCGAGTCATTTATTATTATCTCGCTCTTTACATCTCGGCTCTTCGCTCCTTCTCGCTGCTCTCCCTCTCTCTCTCTCTCTCTCGCTTCGCCCCTGTCTTTGCATCCCCCTCGCAATGCCGGACAATGCCGCACCGCGCCCATAAGCTTTTTGTGTGCATTTCGGACGCGCGCGCAAGCATGACTTTTTACGGCCTTTCTTTCGTGAGACACCTTGCGCCACCAAGACCGTTCCCTCAGTTAGCATCCCGTTTTAGTCTCGCGGCCGAAGTCTTTTACTTCACTTTTAGCGTCCGTGGTCCGGTCCGGAGATTTTAAATCCGCTTCAATACAAATAAACAGGCGCGAAGAGTTTTGTCTAATTTTTTTTCTTTCGCTCTCACAGCAGACTTAGTGTGCTCACGTGTCACGGATATATAACTCTGCTATTCACACACATCGCGTGAAAGAGAGACGTGCGCACGATATTTTCTCGAAGTGACGAGCTTGATTTTGAATTTCGCTTTATGAACGCGCATTTCTCTCGAACCAGTACGGTGTACACGCGATGGAAATTTCTCAAACAGGATACAAACTTCACCGTGTTGACCATCGAACGACAAAGGCTATTGTTGGTCTCCCGAGCGTCGCTGCATAACGCTGCGGCCGAGGGAAATAGTCGTTCGATGTCAATGTGACTGGTAACGAAAGAAGAAACATCAAACAGAATTGTCGGAGCGCGCGTGAAAATACATCGTCATGAAAAACCGTACAAGAGAAACACGCTGACAGAGAGTCGTATATCGTATATCTTGCTTTCAATTTATAACTCCATCGCCTTCATTTTGGTTTTATGTTGTTTTATCACGTGGTGTTTCTCCCCATTAATCTGGGTCTGACGCGATCGGTTTCTCTCGCTCGCCGCGCGCGAGCACGACGTCGCACCGTCTCGCCTGCGTTCCTTTTCGTTTCTTTATCGTCCTTTGTTCACGGGCTACATTGATAAGGCAAAAACATCAGGAAAGAAAGCGAAGTAAGAGGCCGGGACAAGTGAGATGAGGGGTGCAAGAGTCTATAAAACAAGAAACGAAGAGGAATCAGAGAGGGAGGAGAGGAACAACCGGAGGAGTAACGGGCGAGCTGAGGACAGAGGAAGCATTCATACGAGTCGCGACACGTGTTTCTTTGGTGGCTTCTTCGAGTCGCCTCACTCTCGCAAACGGACGTTTCTCGAGCCGGCGCGAAGCAGCCTAATTGAACGCGAAATTTCTCCGCAAACGAACCGGGAAGTCGCCATGAGAAAATTTCCATCTTAGGAAAGCCGGTGATGAAGATGCGCCGGTCGCCGGCGAAAACTGCCCCCGAACGCGTTTCGTGCGCATTGAATTTTAATTGATAAAAAAAAAAGCAGAAAAGCTACTAAATATCCGGTATGAGTTAATAGCAGACAATAAAGACTCTAAACATACATCATTACCGAGTAATAATAATATCATTAATATCTTTATCACAATTAATAGTTAATTAATGGTTGTGGTTCAAATGGTTGTGAAAATTACTATTATTTATTAGAGTTTCACTTTTTGGAGGTACGATATCGTTAATTGTTTTGACAAATTGTACGAGGATGAGTCGCGACAATCGTTGAATTAGCTTCTCAATGCCAGTCAAACGTCGTGTCAGGAATTCGAGGCAAAATGATGACATAACGAAACAGGAAAAAATGTAGAACGCTTTAAAAGACGACAAGGAAAGGACATTTTACGAATTGCAGGTAGCAGAAAAAAAACCACATGTATTTCGATGAGTGAATCTAACGATATCGTCCTGGCCGATTTACAAAAAATAAATAAATCATTATACGTATAAAAAGAACCATATTAGGAGACAATTTCTAACGGTCAAAAAACACTTATCCTTGTACAATAATGATGGATGATCATAACACTAACTTAAATACGGTTAAGTCCCAAAGTACGTTTTTTAGAATTTATGTCCCCTAAACGTCACGACAAAAGACGCAGGCTGAAGATAAAAGCTGTGTTTATCTTGAAAATTATCACGTTTCAATGGTATAGACTTGAAAATAGTTTCATAAAACCTGCTCGTAAAAACTCGGGATGAAAATCTCGGAATTATTCGACCAACGTTCTCGTCTTTTTCATATTACATTGGACAACACAATTTTTGTCACTTTAATAAAGAAATATAACTTTTATTGATTTCAACGCGCTGAATTCGAATATCCATTCCAGAATTTCGCTATCACATCGGGATTTGTAGACCATTTGTGTGTTAGTTTTGTTATTTTATTCAAGATTAAAAACTGCGATATTAAAACTCTAAAAATTTCAGTCAAACAAACTTTTATTTCACGATTTTTTAGTTTTAGATTTCCTATCGCGTGTGTTATTCAATAAAGAAACCGTTATCGCTTTCTTCTTTGTTGTTTTTCTTCTATGAGAGGAACAATATATATTTCTTGAACGCACTGGTTCCCTACTTAGCGCAGGAAGGAGGTCTCTCTCTCGTAGCTCGTTCTAGTGCAATTCGTGCAGTTACGTTCGAACCGGTAGGGCTTTTCTTTCTCCGGCCGATCGATCGTGCGACCAAGTCGATTTTTTCTTCTCGCGCAAAGAACGAGCATTATGCTTCACGAAACAATGCCGCGAGACTCCCGTGGAGCTCTCACGTGTGGCACAGGACATCGCAGGACACCTGGCTTTGCAGTCTGAGAAGAGACTTCTGTGTGATAAGTGGCTGTGATCGGCAGCCGATTGTTCCCGAAGCGATCAATACGGGCGCGCATATTGGTAGTGATGGGTTCAAGACGCACACTTCAAGTTGTTTACGAACTACACGCACACGATAAACATTTCAACAAAAAAAAAATATATATATATATATATATAGACAGAATAAGATTTTGAAAAGAATTTTAGAAAAAGTTTCTCAATTCAAAAAAATATTCAAAAGTATTACTTTAAGTTTGATATGTTTAGATTGTTCGAAAACTCAAAAGAGAGATTTAAATACCCATCATTACGTGAATTCGATTTCAGTTACGCGTCACATTGTGTGAAAACTTGATATTTTAAAAAAGTAATTAATTCTTTTCACATAATCATTCACACACGCCTTTGATAAAATCTTTTCGAGAAATAGTCTGCGGTCTATTAACTGAGAACGTTTTACGTGCTGTCGAGATCCGACACTTTCCGGAGAGGCTATCGAATTTTCCTTTTGACAGCCTCACGTACACATTCTTCACGCCTCAAAAGCTAGACGGTGTGCAGGTTCACGGCTAGTTTCCTCTGACCTTCAATTTATTTCCAGTTCGAAAACGAGTTATTCGCACGATAATCACGTCTTTACTTGCAATACGATAGTTCGACGAGGTCGATACGAACTTGCACGTTCAAAATGTATTACGCAAAATTACATACAAGAGAGGTCGCTTATGCAACGAGACACAGTTACTCCGCGTTAATTAAGGAAGCAACGCTTTATTGTTTCTTTGCTCGCATCGTTTATTCACGCCGAAGTGTATGTACACGTATGTAAACGAGCACGCTCAAAGGTCGCTTCTTTTTCAATCTCTTTTTTTTTTTTTTAAGTCACAACTGTTTTAAAAGAGCTCGCTATTTTTCAAGATCTTTGTCTGTTTATTTTAATTCTTTGTTACTTAATAAATTGTTAATTTTTCTATATAGTTTCTATAAACGGCTCGGTAAAACCAAATTAGAAGAAGGAAACCAAAGTGGCAATGAACACAGTATATTGTTGATCATTTTCAGCAACTGAACAATAAAAATGAAAATAAAAGAATAGGAAAACATTTTTTATTGTTTAGTTGCTGAAGATGATCAACAATAAACTGTGATCGAAATGTCCAGATTATACTACATTTTAAATTATTGTTTTAATTTACTTTATTATTTGTTTTAATTTACAACCACCTGTGGATCATCAGCTTTTTTGGTCATATTAGATATTTTTTAATTATTGTTCCGTCCATTGCCATCTTTCGTCCATTGCCCGTTGGGCTTTTTGATTTTCTTCTTCTAATTTGTTAATTTCTCGTCCTTAAAATTGCCAATTGTTTTTGGTCTCTGTGACATTTAGAAAACGTTTAAGACACTCGCGTCGCGAATGTGGGCGTCTCGAGACAAATCGTCCGGTTTAGACTTAGACGAAATTACGAGAGTGCGAAATGAGAAAATATATTTTCGCTACTCTCTCAGGTCTTGCTAACGGTCGGACTAACTATTTCCTGCACGCTCTCATCGGCATAATTAGGCTCGCTCGTCAATTTGCCAGACGCATCGTCGTCGAAAGACGAGAGCAAGAAACATGACGTCGCATACGTTACGCCAATGATGAAGCTCCGTTTGTCGTGCCTTTCGACACGGTCATTTTCCGACCGGTAAATTTCCATACAAACTGTGCGAGCTATTACCGCTCTTCCCAGAGCCCGTAAGAAGGAGGGGAACTCCAAAATCAACTGACTTTTATGCTCCATGCGCGTATCTCGATCCTTTCGTAACATAAATTAAATCGACGTGTCGCCTTCAATTTTCCTCAACAACCCACCGTGAAAAGACTACGTTTCAATTTTTTTCTACAAAGAGCCCAGGTACGCGTCGCCCTGCGGAATAATGCGTCAATGTTTTCGGTATCGGTTTCGCAGGGGAAACAAAATACGCTTTCCTACACAACAAAAGAAAAAGCGAGAGAGAGAGAGAGAAAGACAGAGTGCCGTGTATCCGTAGAAATCAATTTTCCGCAATGCGAAAAGCGAACAACCGCCAACTGGTCGCGGTGTTACTGCCTCTTCCAGAACGTAAAACCCTCACTCGGACGACCCTCGAGGCGGCTCATCCGAAGACTCCGGACGACCCGAGCCCCCGAAAAAAGACGGATCCTCCGTCGAGGTGTCGCGCGTGAGAAAGGGGTGCGAAAGCTCGTCTTGTCTCTCTGTAGCTACCGCGGCTGCTGCACGCTATGGTGCCTTCGAGGCCCTTTTGTCAGTGATTATGGTTTTCTGTCGCCTGCTCCTTCTCGGACGTCTGTGGAAGGAAGGAGGAAGGAAGGAAAAAGGAGCTGTGCGCACATACCGCTGGGAGAGACGCGGCGAGATTGCGACGCAGGCTTATAAAGGTAGAAACCTGATTCCGTTTTTCCATCCCCTCCTCTCCCTCTCTTTCCCGTCTCTCTCCCGATTCTTCTCGTCGATGATGTCCCCGTTCTCTGCTTCTCTCGTCGCGGCGTATACTCGTTCGCTCTCTCATCATCCGACTTCGATGTCGCCGTTTTCCTGTCTTCTCCTCACCCAGTCGCGCGTGACAACGACCCGGAGCTGAGTAAACATCATCGTCGGACTCTAATGGAAATCGAATCGAGCCCGCGTAAGCTTTTCGCAGCGCGCGCGCGCGCGAACCAAACGCGGCGCCATCGTGGAAGACCGGTTCTGCGTTTAGTCTGTGTGCGAACTCCCTTCTTTTCTTTTAGGAATTATTCGACCAAAATGCTCTCTTTCTCCTTTTGCATCTTTCTCTCTCTCTTTCTCTTTTTCTCTTGGCTAGTCTCTTATTATCTCCGAAACGCGACATTAAAAAGCTCGTGATTCAAAAAAAGGATAAGTACTTGTTTGCTTTCACGTGAAAGCCAAACCTTTTTTTGCTTTGTGCAAATTTCTTTCAACGTCGACAGCAAACGAGGACAAATTGCTGGCGCCATTGTAAACGATTTCGGTTTACCGCAGTGGTCGTGTAATCATATCGGATACCTTCCTGTCTAGAGATCTAATCGATCGCGACGCAGACGTAGAAAGAAGCGGATTCGCGAGGACAGTTTGCTCATTTGATTGCGATCTTGAAGTGACAGGATAAAGAGAGAGAGAGAGAGAGGGAGAGAGAAAGAGGAATAGTGAATTTTTCTTTTTGCACGAAGGATTCTTTATCGTTTCACAAAAGGCAGGACCCTTAACTCGATTTTTTGACGACTCAATCTCAGCCCCACAAGAACGAGAACAGATCGAGATAACATTGTCGCGCGATTTTTCGTGACGACCATTGTGACGCACAGCTGGCCGAAGGGTTGGCTGTGCCATTACGACGATTTTGCCCTTGATTCCAGATGGGTTAACCCTACCCAGAAGATATACAGACGGCTTCGTAACTCTTTCCTTTGGAAATTAATTGTTGCACCGGTTGCACCGCGTCTCGAAATGGGGAAGCTCGTACAACGAGAAGAGTTTCTTATCGCGCTATGCTTTAGTCTCCCCTCCCTCTCCCTGAAGCGATCCTACGAAGAAGAACAAACGGGAGGAGGACGAGTTTTCGCGGGGATGACGAAGATCGATCGGTAATTTTTTTGCAGGACGAATTTTCCTTGTGAGACTCCTCGCGTAGTTTTATACATACGCGACTCTTTCTTCTTCCATCAGTTTTTGCCGGAGGGTACAAAATAGCGGTTTACAACGTGTAGGGTGTAATTTGATATGGGGATTATGTCGCGCCTCGGCGGCACCTAATTGAACACTGGAGGTACCGGATGTTGTACATGTTGTGACCGTTAGTCGACCAATTCCTGAACGACTTCATTCATCTGTGTTCCTTTTTCATGCTGAGCAACTTTGTTGCAACCGAACACAATACGCGTCGTGAGAGAACTATATATATATATATATATATATATATCTACTTGATCCAGTATATATACATGTGTTTCGATATGTGTGCCTCGCGAAGTATTGTAAATATTCAGTTGTGTTACACATACTCGCAAGCAAGCTATTTAAGTATTTCCGCATTTTCATCGCGCTCGAACGGATTTTTCTTTTTTTATCGCGATTACAACCCTTTTCAACGCATTTTCACGTCTCAACAAATGTCACGTTCTAGTTGTCAGGCAACAACGCTCTCGATGGCTTTGATGAGAAAATTTACATGTCGAAGGATGAAAAACTATCGCAGACAAAGGAGGGTAGAAGACGACCAACCGTAGGCGAGCGCGCGCGAGATTTCCCTCTCTTGTGCTTCACGGAAAAGTTTTATTTATTCGAAGTCGCGCGTTCCGTTGCGACGGCAAAGGGTTGACACGGCCTTGTCGAATCTCTAAGCACCTCTATTCTCGCACGGGGGTAACAGCTGGCGACGTAGCGTCGCGTGACTATCTCCATAAATCGTAGGGGCGTCGCGTATATGTACGTTATTCGGATTATATGAAATTGGGGTTACTGACCTCGCGCGCGTGTACGTTACGTTTACGCGAGAAAGAAGAATATTTTCCATGTAAAGAGAGCGTTGTCTTCGATAAATAGCGGCGTGCTGCCTGCAACAGCAGGCTGCAAAAGCAGCACGCGCGACACGAGCATAAGTGGCCGGCACACACGTGCACCGTCGTGCAGGACATTTTTCCAGGACGCACGGGCACCGGGAAGACCAGTTTCTGCGGGCGAATCTGGTTCTCTCGAGAGGAAGGGCCAAGGTGGATGCAACTCCCGACGACGGCGACCATTTATTTTGACAGTATAGGATAGGGAACAAGCGTGATCTAGCTCGTTGACGCGTCTGTAGCGTAAATAACCGCGATGAAAGAAAGAGCGCGGAGAAAGAGAGAAGCTTTGTAATGTATAAAAGGAGCGCGAAAACGAGAATAAATAAACCGAAGTGAATTTCTTCTGCGCGTCGCGACTGATTTATCGAAACGTTTTATGAAAAACAAAAAAAAAAAAAAAAAGAAAAGATCGTACAAGCTTGATAAAACGATCGTGAAAATGTTGCAGCCAGCGTTGTTGCTTTTGCTACGGCGCGCATATAGTTCTCGAGCGCGATATCGGATTAAAACGACACGTTATATCCCGGTCTACTCGTAACGAGAATTAATGGATTCGAACGCAATCGGATAGTTCTGGGTCAGCGCAACGCAACGGTAATAAGAAATCAAGAAGGCTGTGTAATAATCGAGATAACGTTAACGCGCGCTCGCGATTTAATAAACCGGCGGAGCGCGCACTCGAATCTAGGTCGATTTTCTCGAAAATCATGCATGCGTGATGCGAGAGTGGAGGGCAATACACAAAAAAAAAAAATCACCGTGTCGATGTTCGCGATTAGAAGGGAGCCTATTTCGAAATCCGATCCGCTACTTTAGAAGCGTCCAACGGAAACGTGCGCCACCCGTTGCGCGTCGCATAGGAACCAAGAAGCGTAAAGAATAAGAAAGAAATGTCGATGCAATCGCGTAATTACGATTCGATGTAACGCGTTTAACACTGTAATTACGTCGTTGCCGCGCCCACGAGTTCAACGAGAGGTCCTTTCGCGCAAAGAAATGTTACACGATCCCTTTTATACCGTTTCTTTCCGGTGCAGAAAAGAAACTTTTCATTCGAGTTAGAGAAATTTCTTTTAATTTATTCTCGTTATATGTATATGTATAAATGTAAGAGGATCTATATTGAGAAATTAAAACTCTAAGCCTCCGTTCTAAAGTTAGTTACGAAATCCAAGTGAAAATATTATTACAGTTCGCGTTTGACCGACGTGCATTATGTGCGAGAGGAAACAGAAGAGAGGAAGAGTACGCGCGTATATAGAAAATGAACTCGTGTATGTAACAGAATGCGTGCGGGTACAGAATCGCGACCGTTCTACTTATCTTTCAACGTGGCTAGGTAACCCACAAAAAATACATCGACGGATTCAAGCGCAGTCTCTCGCTGAAGACAGAACGAGCACGCGAAAGGGTTTGCAAGAAACTCGATTGGCATTGATAAAACAGACACACTCTCGCGTGTCTTCTAATGCACGATTACGTGCGCATCGTATGATCCGAAGGAAGAATTGCGCTCGTTGACTTGTGAAATAACGTTCTGTTGCTTTATAAAAGATAATTTGAAAATAAAATAATAATTTGTAAATATTTTTCTTTTCTTCATTATATTTTTTTCATTATATTATTATTTGCATTAAACATATCTTATTAATTACAAAAAGTATTAATTGCAATATACGTACACACATTAATTAAATTAGTTCAAAAGAATAAAAATTGCTTTTGTTTTATTTTCAAACATACATTTTTCTTATTACATTGTTCTTGGTGAATCTTTCATCAAATGAATTGGTAGACTAGTAGTTTTCATTGCCATTCTTTTTCCTTTTTTGCTGAGGTCAGGGAGTATCGATCAAACGACAGATAACGATTATGCGCGCCACACAGGCGCCTTGGCGAAATAATAAAAATGTTCATTTGTCGCCGATTAAACGGGACTGTCGTAAGAGAAAGGACGAAGATAGAAAGAGAAAAGATGCAGCTATCAAGAGACCTCTAAACAGAGCGCAGGGGACACTGGGTCATAGCGAACAGTGCAACGCCCTGACCTGTCTCCCGTCCTCGTCCGATTCTCCTTTTGCGCCGCGATGTCCTTTCTCGCTCTCTCTTTCTCGTCTCGTGCATCATCGATTCACTGCTCGCCGTCGTTGTTTCAACCGCGGAGAGTAACGTAAGTACGTCTCTCTCTCTCTCTCGTCACCAGCAATACGACTATATCTCGCGTGAAGCAACGTCGACTTCCGCCCCGTGTATCAAGCTACTGTCGCTGCTTGTTTCACGAGCAAACTATACGCCATTCTCTTCTGCATCACGAGCCACGTTGTTTTCCATTTTTCCCACGTAGCCGTTTTTCCATACGTGCCGATCAGCTGCTCTTCTCTCCGATCCCTCACTATAGCGATCGCACATGGAGAGAACAGATGTGAAAATTTCAAGGTGAAAGTTTGCGTGATCATGCCATAAATTTCTTCTCTTTGTTTTTATCTATCATATATATATATATATTATATATATAATTATATACATGTATAATTTTATATATATATATAATAATACATAATAATAATTTTATAATATATATATAATTTTTATAAATTGTGCAATAAATAATTTTTTACGGCTTCTCCAAGTACTTTAACAAAAATAACAACAAAACTATAGAATTTGATAATCATAAATAAATCATTGAATCGTTTCTGTTTTCGAGCGCCGCTCGAGATCTGGTGTGGATTTCTTTCATTATTTTTTTAATTATAGATTTCCTCTAGAACCAGATGTTCTCTCATCTTTCTCCCGCGCTATATTGAACCGCTGCGCGATCTTCGTTTCACCAACTTAATATCTAGTTTTTTTCCTCGTCTTTCTCTCGTTTGCGCACGCGTTTGTCACTGTCGTTCGACCGAGAGAGCAGAATGAAAGAACACGAGTCGGTCCTGTATCTGACAAACGGGGGCAGGGGAGGACCATTTCCTGTCCGACACGGACATTATTCCCGTCAGCTGTTCGGGACGGAGATAGAACGATTATTTCGACTCTTTCCTTTCTTTCCCGCTCATGCCGCGATGAATTAGACGCATCTCGTTAAATGATTCTTCTGTTTTTATTCCTTTCATTTTCTCTTTCTCTCTTTCTCTCTTTATATCTAGTTATCATCGGATCAACGCCTCGATGTACAACAGACTATGTTTTATCTGTCTAGTTGGTCTAAATGTAAACGACGTACAGTCTGTGACAGCAGTGTATCTCGTGGTCGCTTTGAAATCCACAATTCACAGAGTTCAAGAGATAATAATTCCTTATTTTAAGTTCTGGTTTGTTGTCGCTTCGTTGAAGCGGTTTTCTCTCGACGTCGCAGTTGATGACACGATGCTTTCTTCTATCGTTCTCTTCGCGACAAAGACGAGAGGGCATCTAATTACATCCACTTGAGAGACGACCAGCATTCCCCTCATCAAGCGTCGTTAATTAATTTGTGTGCGAGAAATCGACGACGGGGACACGTGCGACCAGAAAAAGCATCTCTTGATGTCGTCGCACTCAGAGAGATAGTGTCAAGAGATGACGCTAAAAGCTGCGAACCCGGACGTGGTCTCAGTATACTCAAGCATTTAAAACTGCTACCTATTATTTGTTTTAAACGCTTAATGCAAAATTCGCGATTTTTTTCAGACAAATTACGATATAAAAAAAAAAGTTATTTTCGAATCGTGAGAGAATATATACGCGCGCGAGAGAAATCTCGGGACGCGCGAGTCTCGGCGAGACACATTTTCACAACCGCTTTTCTCCGGCAAGAGACTGGTTGCGCGAATCGGGAAACCAGTACGAGTACGTACGGTTTCGACGCGAAATATACGGCGTCCGGTAGAAATCCCAGCTCTCTTAACATCGCGTCGCGATTTCGTCGAAGCGTCCGAGGTCGAGGATGACGCAGAGAAATGTCAAGATTCGTAATAGCAAGAAGTGTTGATAAGTCATTCGAAACGCCGATATCAATAACTGTACCGATAAGATGCGTTTGATGGCGGACGCACGGATGACTTGTGTTACCATTACGAAGAGAAATTGGAGCGCACGAGGAGCGAACGTTGCGCGTGATATTCTTTTTTATTTTTTCTCACATATATATATAAATGACGCAAAAGCCGTACACGTTTTCCTATACACATCGTGTCTACAACCGACGCGAGTTGTGTGGCACAGAACGATACATCGGTACCTCCTCGTGTAACTCCGGATGTGTTATCGCCCGCGGGTGTGATAAGGAGCGCGCAACGAGATACACAGAGCGTGCATTCGTTGTTGCGTTCTCGCTCGAGCACGCGTATAAACGAACGACAATGGAGTAACGTCCGCGGAATCGGCGAATACGTGACGATTTTGGAACGCGATATTGCTTTTCAGAGAAAAATAACGTTGTCGAGTCCAGCGGGCGATTTATAGCCGCGGCTCGTAAATGGCACGAGCCGGTCGCGCGGATGTTGAATACACGTAGAAGAGCGAGCATTTAGTGAAAGGCGCAAGCCGAGTGTCTTCCGTGGCCGAGATTCCGAGTCTCGATCGACGACGTCGACGATCCTTAACCTAAGTCACGAAATAATAAGAAAAAGACCCCCGGGTGTCGCCGTGTCGGCTTCGAGTCAATTCGACCGAGCGAAACACCCGGTATACGCGCGCGATTACCCGCGATTTATTATTCGCGCTCGTGCGAGGAACGGCCGCCGCATCGACCGCGCCGCGTTGTAATTTGTTTAGACTCGGGTGACACGTACACAGGCCGTCTTTCTTTCTTTCTTTTCGAATCTGTCGTGCTGTAGAAATGATCCTCTTTTTCGCCTCCCCTGGCTCAATTGAGCCTTCTTAACCGCAAATGCCCGCACGCCTTTCGCATCGGAAACGCGCAAGCTCAATTTCGTCCCTTGAATAGCGATACTTAGGGGATTACTCCGCAAAACGTGTAATGCCGGCCCGGGGATTTCTCAGGAGGATTCTCAAGTATCAAAAGGATTCCTAGAGAATCGCAGAAACTCGAATGCGTATTGGGGTTCCCGACTTTATCTACATGTGTATATCTTAATCCCCGGTCGCGGCGAGTTCCTTGTTGAATGGCACTTGTGGACCGTGCTTAATTCGGCACTGTGACCCTAATTTAAGTCGTCCGGACTTCTGAGAGAAAGAGAACACGGAGTAAGAAGGAAAGGAGAAGACCGTCGTTTGCTCGTTGAGCGAAACTAGCTGAACGCGAATCAAACGTACAATATATACAATATGTATATATATACGTATGTATGTACGCAGATTCGTGTCTCTTCGAATATCTCCGAAACCGCTAAATGAAAAACTACGACGAATCGGCGGAGAGCGACCATCACGTAACACCTTGAAATCCAGTTTCCCGCTTGCACACACTCCGAAGAAACGAGAAATGTGAAACGCGCGTCACCTCGGTCGCCAGCTCGGGTCGACAGCCGTGCGTGCGTCTTGTGGATTTTTTAAAGGGTCCCATTGGCTATTTGCACGACCGCAGTGCCCCTCCGTGCCACAAAGAGCTCTTTTATGTCCCTGAGGCTCGACTCTTATTTCGCGAAAATTGCCATCTGAGTGAGAGAAGAAAGAGGAACGACGGATATTGGCACGAAGAAAAAAAGAAAGAGAAAGACAGAGAGAGAATGTGTGTGTGTGTGTGTTTCATTAACTTCAAGTTCCTTTCGCACAATAAATATTTCCAAGTCACGAAGAGATTGTCAAAAACATTTGACCAAATGTATAATAATTAAAGCTTACACGAGATTGCGCTCGGCAAGTACATATTTTTCTCAGCTAACTTCGTGCCGGGAGATAATTAACGAGCGAACGTATAACAGTCGAAATTATATTAAAAGCCGCTATCGGAGCAGGTATACGTCGTTTGTTGCGGGATTTCGCAATGACGGGGGATTGGCGTGCGCCGCGGTGTCGTAATCGTTTGTCGAATGTGCAATGAGACGGAAAATCCGACGAGTTTAATAAGGTTCCCGTTAGAAGAGAAAGGGTTGCTCTCTCGGCAGCCAAGTTCTCTCTCTCTCTTTTTCGCGGGGAGAAAAGTCAAACCTAGACGGGGGATTCGACACAGCCGCGAAAACCGGCACGGGAGAATGACGATAGCAGGCCTCGCCCGCTTTCTTCTTTTACTGTTTCTTGACCCGCCGTAAAACGCAGAAGAATTTAGGTGTATCGTGTTTCGCGTTAAATAAAAATTATTATCGTCGACTGCGTGGCAATTCTTTGCCTTCTGTAATTCTTTGTCCGGTTAATCGTCGCGACAATTATGTTGATTTTCATTGAGCCGCTTGTGATAGTTATTAAAATATGTTTGACAAGTCGTGCGATTAGATAAAGTTTATCACAAATACCAGATATTCCGTGTACCTTCTGTCGTTTCTAACCGAGAACTATCGCTATATATCGAACAATAATCTATTTCTATATATACAGGCACTTCCGCGCCGTCATCGTCATTTTCGGCTCTGCGTAATGCGCAGTCACTGGAAGAACCTTACATGGTTTTAGGGTGTAGTCAGCGTCCACAAATTGCGTTTTATATATACACCATGTCGTGACTACAAGGAAGGGATCTGATCAAAAATTTTCTCAATGCACGCGATGTAACGCCAATCATCCTGTAATAAACGTTTTCGATACATTAGAAAGACCCGTTTTTCGTGGGAGTTCGCTTAGAGAGTTTGTCTTCACGTTCCCGGGTAAATCGGACGGATGGCCACGTAAAAGTATCCCGTTACCGCGGTAGCCCAGATACCGGATTACGGAGCACGAATTGTCAATTGCATGCGAACGAGACGGGCTTCTAAAAGGCCTTTCAAAGTTCGTAGCGAGGCGCATGTGTGAACGAGAGAGCCTCACTGTCTGATATATTTGCTCATTCCATTTGGAAACAGTAGAAACTCGAAGCCTCGTCTAACAACAGGAATTCTGGATCAAGGAGATCCTTTCGTAATGTGAGACAATATTATTTTAGAAAAAAAAGGAGCTTTAACGGAAAGAATGTGAAAACAAACAATTTAGAAAATTCTTTGCGTTCAGGAGACACACAGTAAAATAAAATTTTGTAGCTTCTGTAAACAAATTACAGTCGAACTGGAAGGTACATTTAACGAGAGAGATATCTAATTGTAAGCATATTTACGCTCGTTTTTCATCGAAATTACATCAGATCGGCACGTACCGTTATCGCAACACGCCGCGGTCCCATTAACATAATTGTTAACGGAGCCACAAGGCGTCGACTCGGCTGATCGGCATAATAGGGTAAACAAGCTGGCGCTTCGGAGCCACTTAATCTCCAATTGCAGCGTTCGCCGAGTTACATTACGAGGATTTTTCGCATGACGCTTGTCCTCAACGACGACGGATATTTTTAATCACCATCAGTTTTTTACTCAAACGAATTAATTTCGCGCAATTTCGCATTAACTTTAACTCGCGCTCCGAGAGAAAAAGAAAAAGAAAGAGGGGGAGAGAGAGAGACCATTAATCAATGAACGGACGGCCGGGCGAATTCCTGTGCCTGGGCAAGGAGATATCAGTGAGATCGATAATAGAGTTCGCTACTAGAAAGCGAGAACCCGAGCCCGGATTTCAGGGAACGTTTCCAACTTGAAACGCTTGTTACCGATAACGCGGCTTGCTTGTTATTGTAACAACACGCTCGAATGAATCATAATACCGATAATAGCGTAACGCCGGCGCACCGAGATCGAAGATTCCCGACGAGAAGTTGGAGTTTTGCGACTCCTCGCGATCATCTGTTTATAAAATGTAATTCACTAACCTGTCACAATAAAAATAAATTTCTTTCCTGTGCTCATTTTTTATGAAAACGAAGAATCTGCGAAAGGAATCTCGATCATTTACAAACACGAACGGAATCAAGAGAATCTAAGTGCTCCGTTTCGGAGGACGATTTATTGACGAATGTATTCGCTCGCTTCGATCGCAATCAATAACGTCAACGACCGAATTGGAAGTTAATTGATAGTGGAAAGTTTTTCAAACGTGTTGATTTTGTGGCATAGTATTTTTGTGAAATCGACATGTGTTCGTCTATTCATAATCATTAAGACGTTCCACTTTAATGGGAAAATTTGTGCATAGCTGTAAAGAGATTTACTTTTTGCGCTTAATTACTAAAGTAATTAACCTATTTGATACGCTATCGGCGTCGTATAATGAATCACAGTCTCTTTGATTGAGAGTATAATTTTAATTTTTATTTAATCCAAAGCTTTAAACTTTCTGTCTTCACTTTCAAATTGTTAAATGTTTTTTAAATATTATTTGATCAATAAAACACCTACACACATACTGTGTTTTTTGTGTTGTAGCTTTGCGCTTTGTAAATCTCGGGTTTTTTACATAATTGTTACATTTTAGGATCTTATTGCTAGTACATATTTTATACGTGTATCTTTGCTATTCTCACGGAAATATTTTACGTATATATATATATACATATTGTGTTTTTTACTTGTATATATTTTTCTCTTTATATACGTAAAATATCTAAAGCTAGCAAACGCATGCAACGATGCAGAAGAGGATGAGGATAGATCCTACCTCTGATTTTGGTCTCCTGCGGATCCAGAGGTGGTAATCGTGGGTGCGTCGGCTGTCCCGGTTTCTTGAGTAAAACACCTACGACTTGTGGCGGTGGCATCATCATACTTGGATTCTCTTCCGAGCAGTTTGTCTCACTGTCGGAATGTATCAATTTGCGTCGATTGTCATGTCGATCGAGAGCTCTCCTACCAATCTTCGATTTGGCGTCTATCTCTCGATTTCCCAAATTGTAAACCTGACGTTAACTGTTGTTCGAAACTACACGAAAGTCGATACTTGCGCAAAATTCTTGCTTCAAACAACACCCGCCGATGATCGTTGTTCGTTCTTTTTTTTTCCTGTCCGACAAAAACCTCGCAAGTCGTTGCAGAAAAGGAGAGATCAAGAAGGCGCCGGTTGGAACCTCCTTTCTCACTGGCGCGATGCTCCTTCTGCGTGCGCCGCCTCGTTATCGTCCACTCGCTCTCGGCCGTCCTCCTTGTTGATCGTCGTCCGGTGATATTTTTTTTTTTTTTTTTTTTTTTTTCCCGACGCGCCGAGAAGGACGTGAGCTCCGATTTGCGAACTATTATCGCCGAGAGCAACACTCGTCGCGCGATGTTTGCGAGCCATTCGCTGACGAGTTCACCAACAACAAGTTCATCAGACGAATACCAATCAAATTCTCGGCTGAGAAGACTCAGGCTTGTCGACGATCTACGAGAATCTGCGAGCCTTCAATCGCATTGACAAATCTGCCGCTACGATCTGCCATCATCTTACAAGTTTGTCTTTCTTTTCTTTACTTTTTTTTTTGTATACGCAACGAAAAAGCAGAAAAATGAACGAGTGAAACGTGATCCACCAATCGTGATTCCGGAATTAATTGTGTCACCTGTTACGGCTATCCGAGATCTGCCGATTCGCCTCGAGCGATCTTCGGCCCAACGACGAGCACGTTTTCTCGAGGACGCGCAACGACGCCGGCTGGACGCGACGCCGTAACCTGTCGGTTTATCACGACGCGATAGATAAGACTGGTATCTGAGGCACCGAGGTATCTTACGACGCCACGAGAGCGGTTTCTTGAACGCGACTTTCGAGTCAACTGCGCGTCGTCGTTCGTTCCGCGTGCAAAGACAATTTCTCGCTTTTTCATAAGATATATCTCGAAATCACAAAAAAAAGTGCGATCACAACAAAACGCAACGAATGTCACCGCATCACTCTTCAAATTTTTAGTAACAAATTAGTTTACTCCGAAAATTAACAACGGAGAAAAAGGTGAATCAAGTCAAAACAAACTCGCATCTATATTCGATAAAGATCGTTTTCACCTCACGATTTTTAATTTTGTTTACGACTTCGAATATTGCTCACAATTAGCACGCGACATGAAACAAACTTTTGCAGAGACTTTCACACTTCTGACAGTTAATGCTCCGATATTTAGAAACGAAAATCTCCCAACTTTTCGGAGCATCGGAATGTTATCACCGTGGTCTCGTTGTGTCTCGAAGAGATTCTTATTATTACCGACTCGGTAAATATTTATTAGAATCGTACACGCGCACCAACTGCAAAACCGAGCAACAAAACACTAGTTATGTGATAACTTGACGCGCGCGCAGCGAACGACTGATCGTAGAGCGGACACGGCCAACACGAGAACGCATCGTCTACCCTACCCCCTGTCGATCCCCACTATTCACCATCTGCGTCGACTTTCTTTTTCTTTCCCCGAATCAGAGAGAGGGAGAGAGGAGGACAGGCGCACAACCCTTGTGAAACTTTAATCGTGTTTGCGCTTACAACCCTCATAGCGATGCTATTTTTATTTAGTTCCAACTATAAACGCTGAGATTGAAGAAATAACGGTGTTTTTATATTAAAATTGTAGGGAAAGAAAAACGTATTTTAAATTCACACATTTTTCAAGTTTAAGGTCGCACAAATAACCTTGTCTCGTTGTGTGCGCGCGCTTAAGATTTTTCTTGTCTTGTATACCGCGAGAAATCTTTTTTATCACCGACAATATATCTTTCGCACGTGAACGTTTTCTCGCATTTAGATAACATTTAATCTGTCCTCGCAAAGGCTGACGATGATACACTTGAGACAAACTCCGTTAAGTTAATCTCTCTCGTCGTTCCTCTTATTTATAAAACGTACGTATTTATAAATACATGCAACATTGCGTTTGCCTGTGAAAAGCCGCTGATAAACACTGTAAGTAGTAGTGGAAGAAGTACGCAAATTCTTTGAATTCTTTGAACTGTCGTAATTATTGTGATAGATAAAAGAGAGCGCGCGTTGTTGTCTGAGTGATATCGAAGCTTAGCAATGTTGTTGCTATTAATAGATCCCCTTTTCCGTTTCGACATTACCGTAATGTCCGCGCAATACACCACGTAAGTAAGCGATAGCGCGCCTTTCCACCAACGGAAAGGATACGGAAACTAATTTTTTTTCTCTCTATTTTTTTACCCCGCAACCCGGGGCGCAGGATATACAGGAACTCGATCTCGGTCTGAATGACGCGCGAAGGTTTTCAAGACCGCCGATCTATGACGATATAGGAGTCGCGAATTAAAAAATGCGGTGACACACTTTCACCGTTAAGTGCCGCCGCTACTATAATACGTGCAATGTAACGATCCGCCATTCAGCTTCTGTCTAAGCAATACGGAGCGCAGACGACGCGCAAAAATTTCATGTAATTGATCGTGAGCAAAAGCTTGTCTCGCGAAGGAGGATATCGGCGTTTAAACGCTGACGAAAAGCCGGTGTGGCGCAAAAGCCGTCGGCGCAACTCGCGTGACTCAGCTCGGTTCTCCCCTTCGGTCGAGCGGCGCTCGATCTCTTTTTTTTTTTTTTTTTATTTCCTCGAAAATATATTTGGTGCAACGGAACTGCAACGCGAGCAATTCGTGTGGCACGGCCACACGAAACCGTAACGCACACACTGCTAGCAGCACGTCACGTTGCAACAAAAGTGTACAAAGTAGTCGTATATTATCGTCGACCGCATATGGGAGTGCGGTCCCAGAGGTTTTATTGTGTCGTCGGGGGGTCGAAACACCATAAAACTTCGGTAAGTATCGCGGAGACTGCGCAATAATAACGCGCGCGACCAATAACGACGGAGTATTAGCGGAGTTTCGCATATTGCGATGGGATCCGGAAATCGAAATCCGAAATCCGGAAAAGAGAATTATTTTATAGAAAAGGGATACCTACACTATGTACACACATAGGGGAGCGATGAAGAAATAAGCCGGAATCTGAAGCGTGAGACCGATTGAATAATTGCGATCGAGTGAATTCGTCTGGATCGTCTCTTTGAGACGATTTTTTCGAACAGAGTTTGCGAATCAGATTAGATAGTATGATATATGTGCTTTCGGCAAAACATTTTACACCAGAGATATATCATATCAAACATGAAATTATATATAGACAATCTGTTCGGACTTTTAAGAAAAATTCTAGACCAGAAAACTTTTACACAATTCCAGAGAAAAATTCGAGTTTTGTATATATGAATTAAAAATCGTTTTTCTTTTTTGCGTACTTTTTTCATTCATTTCACGAGAACACAATAGATCTGGTTTATCGATCGCCAAGGTTCGTTCGGGACCTAAATCGCTGACGAGACAGATAGTATATGGTCGATTGCGTCGACGAGACATAATTGTGCGACGCACCGATCCATATCGAGACATGAATATATCGACAATCGTGCAATGCTATGTAGATATACTTCCAATGTCAACGCGGACGGATAATAAAGCTTTGCGAAAAAATATTTTTATCTTCCTCGCGCACACACACACGCGCGTCAAAAAATGCGGTCGTCTCGTACCCCATCGTCAAAGCGAGGGAACAGTAAAACGAAATGAGAAGAGAGAAGCTCCAAAAATATCCAATTCCTGGTTACCGACTCATGAACGCGGTCCGCTGGTCCGATTTCTCAAAAATAAAAAGACGATTTCTCTCGTCTTGAAATAAAATTCGCTCGCGACTGCACGTGGATGCAGGCTCGTTTCGAAATATCGCGACGACGATACGTTTTCGACGTAGTAAAGTCAAGAAGTTTAGCGACTGCGATCGCGTTTGAAAAAGTTACGAGCCGCGTCGCATCGACCGCGTTTGCCTGTAAAATCGCGGCGTGATTAAGCAACGATGACTTTAAGTAAATTGCCGGTTATTTCGGTATTCGAAAGAGAAAAAAGAAAGACAGAAAGAAAGAGAGAGAGAGAGAGAGAGAGAGAAGATATGTCTTTGATGGGAGTAAGAGACGTAATTAATTTTCTCTACCGTGCTTTTGTAATCCTTCTATAAGTCTTGGAAACTCACGGGGCCAAGCCCTGAGTCACAAGTGCATTTAAACGTGTGTGCGTATGTGTGTATACGTATGTGTGTGTGCGCGCGCGCGACGTTAGTCACGGTGTCACTTAATTAAAATTGCTCGTTGAGCGCCAGCCGTCGCGAATCGAAAAGCAGCGTGTGCCTCGTACGAGAGATGCAAAGAAATAAATTAATCTTCGCCTGCGTTTTTTACGTCGCCTTTTAGGGAGCTGCAGACAATATCCTTATAAAAGAAAATAAAAAGAACAATTTCTTTGTCGAACAAAACTAACAATTTTCATACCAACAAAAATATACATATTTGTCTTTTGCTTATCATCTCGATTTTTGTCGTACAAAGCTCTTGTGAATCATTGATTGAAATTGCATTCCGATGCATTCATAGCCGATAGTATGAGCCGACGCACGATGTATTGATAAGAATGGTTTCGGTCGAAGCGCTTAGCGCAGCGAGCATGCGATATGCCATGCACAACTTTTACTTTCACTTTTAAGGAAACGTATGTACTCTCGTTACGGCACGCTAATTTTACGAGTCAATTATATCATGCTGATAAATTGTTTCGAAATCGCCTTAAAACACGAAGAACGTGTAAAACGAATCGTCGACCTCGCTTTTGTCTCTCATCGGTGTGTTTCAAAGATTATTGTGAAAAAAAAAAAAAAAGAAATACGATAAGATTATCAATCAATATCTGCTTTCTACGTCAGGTTTTCTTTTTTACTTGCGACCGAGTTTTCGTAATCAGTACTTCAAAAGGAAAAAGATAAGTGGATGCAACTTGGTTTTTTTTAATAATCCGCACGCGATTCGCAGAGCCTCATCCTGAAAACTGGAATTCATAAATGTCTCTTCGTATTTCTTGTATGATCCAAATTTAGACAAGCGCTTATAGGCCTCGTCTGTGCGTTTGTTAAGCGGCTGTTACGACTTTTCTAGGCGAGTCGCAATCTGCGTGCAAACACATATACAAGTTAAAATAAAAACAAGATGTACTTTTTATTGTAGCTAAATTTTATTACGAAAACTCTGTTAGCATTTAGATGAGAAATATAAATTTTTATTATGTATTAAAATCATAAAAACTACATGTTTTAAAACTACATGTTTTAAAAACATTTTAACAAACACATGTATAATAAATAGAGAGAATATAAATTTATCTTTTTTTGTCGTCTTTGTCGCACATTAACAAATATTCCTTTTCCTTTGTTTTTGTTGTGCTTCCGGTAACTTTCATAACCAGCAAGATAATTTTATTCAAATTTATCGTAACAGTTTATCTTGGTAGACTTTTTTGTGACATCCTGCGTGATACTGTATCGCTTAAATTAAATTCGCAGCTGGGAAGTTCTACCGATAAGAGATGCCAAGAAAAAATAGTTACAAATGTGTCTACTTATAGTGACTATATTATCGTACGTCATATTTGTGTGTATATGCAAAATAAAAATATTTTAAATAAACAAACTTTTTAATTGTAAAAAAATTTTGCGATAATACACGCTGTCGTACTGATACGTTTCAATATTTGTATTGTTTGTTAATATTGTCTAGAAGTTTGCAACTTCTTGAAGCAACTTTCGAGAACATGCACTTGTAATTTAGAAAAGCTATTGGCATATACTTTATAATTATAAAAAAAATCTCTTAAAAACATATTACTTGATAGACAAATGCAATTTTACAAATGTAACTGTAACGAAATCTTATAAAAATCTATTTTTGTACGCAAACCTTACATACATTTATAGATTGTTATCGAATACTCTTTCATGTAACACTATCTCACATTGAAAAAGACCGCAACCCATGGTCGAAACATTTGTTACGGCATATAAAAGATCGTACACATAGTCAATCGTGTTCTTATTAGTTTTCCTACATTTTTTAATTTTGAACAAAAATTTGGAGAAACTTAAACTGTTAGTTCAATATCTTTTTAATTTGATAAACATTATTTACCGAAGAAAATTCACATAATGAAAGTGAAGATACACTCTATTGAAAAAATTAAGATCCTGACTCATCCGTTTAATTCTCTTGAAGTTTTGCGGGAATCATAAACGCATTACCAACGTTAATTATCGTTGAGTGAGGAAAAAAAATACTATTCCGATCACAATGTGCATCGAGAGAAAAAGAGAGTCGCCGAGAAAGAGCAATTTGCGGTGCGTCAGAAATGTTAACGCGTAATTAATGCGCTACATAGAGCAGTTAGAAAGTAAACGTTTTGAAAGCTCGTTTCGACGCGCTGCGCGTCACAAAATAATAGATCGTTCGAGTTGCGCACGCGAGATCATATATTAGCTGTCAGAGGAAGATTTCGTGACATTTGTCGTTAGATGAGACTGCTGATATAAACCCAATAGCGCCGCTGAACTTTGACACCCCATAAGCGTGACTAACGAAGCATTAATCAGCGGGACACAAATCTTCGTTTAGTTTATGCAGAAATGATTCGACTCGCGACCGAGTCGCAGTTTCTTCGGGCCGGATGATGATCCCACGCACGCCTGAATCATCCCCCCTTCTCTTTCCACGTGAATTATTTTTTTCAGACGCGAAGTTTTTGATGTGTGCTCGCCAAATAACGCGAGGAAGAAAAATTTCACAGGCAATATGTATCAATTAAAGCTCGAATTTTGCGAGACAATTAAATCGCAAGTTGATGCGAACAGTTCGCTCGTACTGCGATGTACCATTTCAACGTGCATCAGTTTTCTCTGAGATCATTCGGCTAATTTACTCGCGCAATTGGTGTCATTATTCATCGAGTTATGCGACCATCAAGCTACGTCTTTGCCATCCCGAAGATAATGTTTTCTATCACAATGGATTAAGACGCAATCATTCATGTCTATATCTTGATAGAAGACCACACAGGAGACAAATTGATAAGAAATCGAGTTTTTACGTAATAACGTCAATTAAAAATTTAAAAGGAAATATTGAAATGGATTGTAGAGTATATATATCATAAATATTCGTCTATCTAACGTTAGTAAAGACCGCGAGCAGTTGTTCTACCGACAGTTCAGTATCTATTGCGGTTTTATCATTGGAGCTACGAGGTATGTTATCCAGCAAGTGAACGGATAGAATTTTCCCTGGTAAGAGAATCAAGGATTTCTAGCAAAGTCGGCTTCTCTCAAAGCGATGGCGGTACTGTTCCGTTAGATAAAAAATTTCTGCAGTCACAAAAAAATAAAGTTATTTCAAATTTGAAAAACGTTTATTACCGATTCTTCGTGTTCTTCTATAACTTAAAATTGATTTTAGAATTTCTATTTTTGTTTTACTCTTATCGCAAATTTCTACAAGAGTTTGCCTCTAATTTTAAGTTTATTACTTTTATAAGAACAACTTTAATATAATTTTATTGTATTATTTATACAAAGAACATCACATATTATATTGTAAAAATACAAAATATATAAAATATATATTATAAAACTGTATTTAGAATACTTATAATATAGTATATATATAATATATTTTTATATATATTAAATTTTAGGAAAATATTAATAAAAAACAACAAAGAATGAAGTATTCGAAAGAGATTAAATCGCGCTATTATTGAATATTGCAAAAAATAAATGTAAAAAACTATCAATTTGTTTTAATTTTATTCTTAACCAGAAATTTCTGTAAGTATCTGTTATTTATATATATAAAAAAATAGACGTTCCAATTTTCATTTTTCTTAAGTTAAAAAAGAAAGGAAATTGATCTCACGGCACTTTTGCAATCAGTCTTTATAGAAGGCGGCTTACTTTCCGCCGTCGCTCTCAATTTATTCCAATTTCGTTCCTCGGACGGAGTCGGATGTGTAAATTACGTCGATTACGAGTTTCGCCGGCGGAACAACGCCTAAGCTGATTAATAATACCGACTCTCGGAGAATTCTCTCTCACATTGTACGCACCTGATCCGTGAACGATATTACTACCACGTATAGTTTCTAACAGAGAGGAAATCGATGCCTCGCGAACGGCAGTTCTCCATAAATCTGACAAAGGCAATAAAACATCGTTATCGTTTTCTCCCAACGGGAAGTGGAAAAATAATATTTCTTTTGCCGTTTTCGTGAAACTTACACGGCACGACGACATAAATCTAATTTGCCATTCGACGTAACGGAAACGAGAAAACACGCACAAGTTTACGGATGATTAAGCGACAAAGTATCAGCGATCTAATCTCCCGAGAGTGCGCGTTTCGGTTTCGCTCGCTAGATTGAAATAATAAGAGGAAAATATTTCGAAGCGGCGGTCGAGCGGTTAAGCAAGTCACCGGGACGCGGTTATTTTCAACGCGTAACTCACCGGAGTCAAACTTTTTTAGCAAAAGACGAGAAGGATTTGTTGGCGAAGTGGCACTAGAGTCCATTTCTTGCCACAGTAAGAAAATTACAAGGGTGCCTTTTATGAACGCGAAGTGGCTTGATAGTGGGGGGGTGGCGCAATGCGGCGCCCCCGACTCGCATTCATTCGCTAACATCGTGGAAGATCGCCGCGAGAGAGAGAAGTTCTGGAGCAAAATTGCGTTGTTGGAACTTCCGCAGCGATTCTCTCTCATATGCATTTCACGCGTGATTTGTTTGCAGCTAATGAAATTAAACGAGAGCGTTAATTAACGAGCGAGACTGCACGAATGACGCTTCACGATCAAACATCAGCGATATCCACGCGAGAGCACGCGAATGCGCGCAGAGCAGCGCGCGGTACAGGTGCGTCGTTGTTTGCATGATGAATACGACGATAACGCTCAGATAACAATCAGATAACGGAACGCGAGAACGAACGCTTTGTCGGAAAAGATCTTTGCGTGAAAAGTTCTTTTTTTTTTTTTTTTTTTTTTTTTTGTGACACTTCTCGTTGCTTTTCTCGGACCTCTCATCTCCTCTCATGCGGGACTCTCTCGCGCTCTTCTTTATTCTCATCTCTCTGTGTAGCAGCCCCCACTACGAAATCCCGCTCTCGTATCGAACGCCCTGTGACGTCATTGAACTCTGTATGACGTCGTACCAGTGGCTCTCACTCCGGACGCTCCGGGGCAAATCTAATGACGACGCAATAGAGTTACTTAGACGGAGCTTAGATTTGAACTTAACATTAATTTCACATTCTCGGACCGTCTCTCGAAGTCGATTCGTGCGCGAATTACCGCCGCGTGGCGTGAAGGTAAACGCGCGCGCGCTACGCGAACGAGAGAAATGTAATTTCGCGAAATATCTTGGCAGATCGCTTTCTTTCTATTTCGCGCAAATATATAGCGTGCGGCGACGACGACGGTGCAGTCGAACGGTGCAGTCGATCATTAAAAATACATTATGGATACGCGATCTCGACATAAACTCAACGGCCTCTCCGAATTTGCACGCCTGTGTAGATTATACCTTTTCCTTTATTACATACGATGATATCGCTATTGGCCTGCACACGGCCTTTCCCAACATCCAGTCGACCGAAAACTGATGTGTGAGCTGGTAGTGCATATAATCGAGCGCTCTCTCACTACCACGCGCACATGGAAGTTACCCCTAAGTTAAGGGAACGCGAGGGTAGGGAATCGGGGGGTAGCATCCGTCGCCAACTCCCCGGGGACCATTGATCTGACATTCCCCGCGATGACGTCACTGCCGTTCGATAGAAACGGGTCAAACGTCACGAAAAATGGTCTCGCTCGAAATTCCTGGCTGTGATTCAAGAGCCAGCTCCCGGTCTTCTTCTTCTTTTTCTTCTTCGCATACATGATACCATCGTATGACGAAGTGCGCGATCAGTCGAGACTGATTTCTGTATTCTTTCATGATTGATGGTTTGAAGAAAAATTGAGAGAGAAGAAAAATGTCAGTTGATTTCGTCTATAAGCTCAACAGTTTAGAAGAAAAAATCAACTGCTTTTGTAAATGTGCCAATCGCGTTGCGAAAATTACTCAAGTATTTGAATTGTTTTGAACGTTCGCCACAAAGCATGTATTATCTCAATAAATATTAGTTCATCACAGGAATCAATTATCGCAATTCTAATTCAATGTACACCGCACGTGCCTGACGGGAAGCGAAACAATTCGCCGGGAAATCCACCTCTTCTCTTCGGAAGTTCACTAAACTCTCTCTCTCTCTTCGCTATACGACGGAGTGACGTGAGATTGTTAGATCAGAGGTGAAAGAGAGGGAGAGCAGAGACACCTCGACATTGGCGAAACTATTTCTTCGGTAAAGAGCAGCAGGAACACATCTCGCGGAAGAGGAGATCTCGGAAAAGGAATATCTATATCTCTTGTTTCTTTTCCCAGCCATCTATATAACACATTACTCTTCCCTCTCCCCTTTTATCGATCCCTCATCAACTACAAAGCTTCTGCTTTATCATAGCCGGTAGCGACAGTAGCAGCACACCAAATAGCGGCAGCAACAGCAGCAGCAGCGTCGGCAGCAATCAGCGTCGCGACCATCATCCCTCAGTGGCTGCCCGGCCACCACGCCGGCACAACTACTTCGATCGGTCGGTCGGTTTGTGCGGCGCTTCACCACGCATTGCGTCACGCAGTGTCGACGGCGTATGCGCGCTTGCTCGGTGAAACACGTTCTCCAAAAGCGAGCTGACGCGCCGTTCGAGCGCGCACGAAACGCGGCGCACGAGATACGCGCGCGCGCGCGTGTGCAAGAGCGGCAGCCGAGCTGAAGGTTGCACACAGAAGCGCAGTGTGTTCGCAAGGGGGTTGGCTGGCTGCAAGCGCGCCAGTGCAGCCGCCGGTGTACCACCAGGCACCAGGGTAGTCGCGCGGTTGGACGATGCGTTCAGCTGAGCTGAGCTGAGCGCGCACGAGGAGAGGAGGCTCGTGTTGCCGGCGCAGGCCACCCTCTTCGCGCCTTCTTCTCTCATCTTGCTCGCGGCTTACTTACCCCAGGAGTGAGGCAGGACGATGTAAGTGCGAGAAGCAATCGAGGAAGCGTATAGTATCGTATGTACAACGCCGTCACGTATGATTTGCACGTGTCGGAGTGAAAAATTCACGGGGTGCGCGTACTTACGGGGGTGACATGCGAGTCTTTCGCGCACGGTCTACGGAAGAGACAAAGAAAAAATTGACTTTTTGCAAAGAATATAAAATACTCGGTGATTCGTAAAAGTTTTCTGTTCCGGCGTGTCGTCGTGCGCGGAGTCGACGAAGGCGGGCGACGCGCACAATGGTCGATGGTCGATTTGTGGACGTGTAGTACGCATCGCCTTGGCGGGAACAATGACAGGTGACGAGAGAGACATAGTCTCTCCGCGCGTCACCTCACACATTACGTTACACACGGCTAGAAAGCCGTTACGAGGATGAATGAAACTTGGCGTTGACTACGCGCGAATCTGTTTTGTAATACGCAAGCAAGTGAGAACTACACGACGTATCTCATTTCAGAGAGTTTCGTTGATATCCTATACATTATACGAAAATCCTCTTGATTCGTGAATTTATTTAATTATACGCGACGCTCGTGGAATCGGAGCTCGAAGAATCATCGTTCGCGTCTCGCGTCGTGTGACAGTTGACAGAAACCTGATCGCACAATCTGCGTTACAAGGGGACCCAATGGGTTTTGTGATTGATGTTTTTTGTCTGGCAAACGGCAGGATGTATGGCGACAACTAGCGCATTGAGTGCTCGGAACTTAATCTTTTTTTGCAGACTCGTCATTATTTCACGTCAAGCTGCTCCGATATATTGTATATTGTTAAAGAGATCGGCTCACAAACATAAGTTTGTATATCTTTATATATTATACACGTTAATTTTGAACGTAATCAACCCGACAATCAGAATACTTGAGCGAATCAATACTGACTCGACTGTTTAATTAAAATTTTCTACGTTGGGGGATAATTAGTTTGCAACCATTATCTCCGCAAATAATCAAATTACGCTTACATTGTGCCTATTCGTCAAACATTGACTAATAATATACCGTGGTTAGAGCCTGGCATCGGTGGTCAGGTTGTTATGACTCTTTTCAACGAGCAACTGAGAACCAAAACCGAGCGTTCAGATCGATTCTAATAACGCGGCAAGTCAATTGAAAGCAACTTGACAGTGGAAAGAGCATAAAAATAGCAGACAAAACGTGTACTTGGTCGTAGAAATATCGTGAACGATGTTATCCCGCAATGTTGGGTTGTCCTTGCTCGCGCGACCGTCGTCGTGACGTTGTGTCAAGGCAAACTGCATACGTACGTTGCTGATATCAGATCAGTTCCGATAATATTCGCGTTCCGACAACGTAATAATTTTCCCCGAACGCGGTTCGCGATCGCTTCTCTCGTAATTGCTTCTGGTGATTGCCATTCTTCATTTTGCCTCAGGGTGCGGCTAACTCATAAACCATCCGAATTTCGGGCATTAAAGACTGACTTCCCGATGTTGCCTTCGATTTGCTGGTAACTAACTAGGTTTTATATCAGCATAATTTTGCGCGAATTACATTCGACTCCGTTGAAAATCATTTTTGTCAAAATTCGAACGATTCTGCATATTAACAGTCGTGTCGACAGTTGCATAACATTGCATACAACGTGAATACTCAGTCTATAATTTATTATTCGGCTTCCATTTTTCATTACCAAATGCCGTGCATTTAGTGATAGCGGCACGCGACTGAGTTGTCCGAGCCGAGCAAAAGTATTCCGTCGAGAAAAATCACATTTCGCGCCATGATTTTCTATGGAAAGGAGAAATCTGACAAAATGCTTGCAGCTCTGACCTTGTCCTTCGCGAAATTACGTTGTGTCACACACCGTCCTGTGTGAAATCCCTCAGGTCGTGTATGTTTTCGCGACGCCAAGTGTGAAGTACAAAACATCGAGTCGATATATCGATTCATTTCCGATAATATATTACCTCCCATGGCGATAACACGTGTGCGCGCGTAGATATAACGTATCGCGTATCGGCGTCGTTGATCCTCTATCTCGGCGTATCGTCTTTCGTGTTTAGCGCATCGTCCAAATTGTCACGCTATGAGGAACGTGCGAAAAAGTATGTCCTCCGCCGCTTTGACGATGATGACGTACCGATCGATCGTTGCACGCGCGTCAGAAAATAAACCGCAACCACAGTCATTTTTTTTACGAGCAACCGCAATTTTTTTAACGTTTTACGGAATTTCTGGTAAATTTTAAACATATCGATCGTAGCGGAACGCGTGGAAAAGTTTACTTTAGGAAAACTTAGAAATGATAAAAGCAATTGAAACTCATTGTCCTCACGATACGTGAAATCGGAGCCATCAGTTTCTCTTTCACACACGTCAACGTTGTTTGTTATACCAGCGATTCTGACGATGATACATTTGTTTACGTAAGGCAGATAAATGAGTGACGTATTTGTTTTCTCTGGTTTTGCGTTAATCAGATAATAATAAAACGATTCATTCTTGAAAATTGCGTATTTCCAAATATAACGTACGTTCGCTTCGGAAGGCTTGACTCTTATCGCCGCTTATCACGACGTGCAAACTGCACGTTCAGGAAGTCACCGACACACACACACACACACACACACACGGGGCGAACCTAACGTGTACCCGCTGGCGTTACTGCGGAGCGCAATGAAGCAGGTGCATGACCCGACTCCGGACGACGACGGCGATATAGAGCGAATCGCGTATATTTCTAGAGCAGCCGACTCAAGAATAGAACGTCAAGTAGACGCTTGAATTAAATATAGACACGGTGAATAATCGGCAAGTAGATTGTGAAATTTTCATCGAAAATTTTGAAATTACGCGCATTGACGTAACTTCAATCTCAATATCTGATGTCTACGGACTGTTAAAATTAAATGTCGTTCTCGTAATATCCAGGCGAACGGTCAATTTTTGTTCCGTCACCGAGGCGTCTTCGTTTAGTCGGCGTAAAAAATAGTTGCAGACGCTACGACTAGCAGTCGCAGTTTTAATCGCGTCTTGTCAATCCAACATGATCGATGGCACATAACGCTCATAAACTACAGACAGATTTCGTCTGCGGTTATTAGTGACGATCGTGAAAATTAGCTTCGCAGAGACGATCATTTTCTCGTCTGATGACTCCTCAAGAATTCGCGCGGGAAACACACGCGAATTCTTGAGGAGTTATCAGACACATTAAATCCGCGCGAAGCATCTGGAATTGCTCGAAGAAATTTCTTTGATCATTTTTTATGGCTGTTGTGTCAAGAAACACGAAAACTCTACGGAAACATAATCACAGTTCCGACAACTGCGAGATTAAAGTCGCAGGATTTGGGAATGAGGAATTGCACGCGCGTTCTCTCTCGTAGAAGTCATCGGGGAAAGACATAAGGGGAAGATTATAAATATCTAGAAGTAAGGAAGAAAATATTATCCGGAAAGGGCGAATTCGTATCCTAAAATATATACGCGACAACTGAAATCAGTGCGCCACTATTCGCAACGAGCGGCACAACGACAGAAATGAAAAAAAAAAAGAATTAAAAAAACGGATTTGATGGGAAACCAATATCCAATAGCCGTTCTTTTGCCGACCTAAAATTCTCCGTTTGCCAGCAGAAAACTGAAAGCCCGTGTTGTTGCCGAGTGCGCACTTGCTTTCGCGTAAATTGATACTTTAGAATTTCACCGGACAGAACAGAGTGGGCGCGCGCGCGCGCGCGCCTATTAATTGAGAAAAATCACGGGTGAAGGAGAGCTAACGGCAATCGAGCCAGATGCTTTCATCACGTCGGATGTTCGTCAAACGACCGGAACATCTGACGTGGCAGTTCGATATTCTCAATAAGCTACAATGTTACGTGTCGGGACGTACATTGTTCGGCGCGCCGTATAGCGCGCACTAGTGTCGGTCGCTGGATTTCTTGTCGTCGGTTGATTAAGTTCCGTAACAATGCTCGAGTCTCAGTAATTCAGAGAGACGTAGAAATATCCGGGACAAAAGGAAAGGATTTAGGAGTAATCCTCTTTATATATCATCCGACGTGTACGACGCAACTTAATTTATCCCTCTTACACAAAAACAGAGAGTTCCTCATATATATATAAAAGTCGTGTGTGATTATATATAAACGTTGTGATAAAAATTTCACGTAAAATTTCTCGGAACGTTTGCAGAAGAATGCCTGCAGCTGGTGCGGCGGTGCCGGCCGTGGCCGAAAGCGCCGGTCAGCTGGAGGAACTGGACGAACCGCCGGAGCCACGTGCACGCGGTGGTAGCGGACGGGCCGGCCTGATGAAACCCCTGGTGGTGTTGGCCCTGCCGGGGATGTACCTCTTCTACAAGTACAGCCAGTACAGGCGAGAACAGCGCGAGCTCTCTCGCAGAAGAGTCACCGAGAGGGAGCTCCAGCATCTACATCACAAGATCGTGAGTGAAGGTTTACTTCATTGCTGCGTTAACTTAGCGCCGAGCTTTTTCCTGCTGACTCAGGTCAAAGAACTTGCGCACGAGATAGGGTCTCGCGATCGAAACACATCCCACCTGTTGTTACGTCATCACAGTCCGAGTCTATCTTTAGCCGCGCGCGAAATCGGAGTAAATTCGTTTGTACGCGCGTGGAACAAATTTGTACATGTTTACGTATGCCGCAGACTTGCTCGTATTATTTTTAAGCGAAGGGAAGACGAAAATACGACGAGTTGTCCAAGTTGCGAAATATAAAAAGAGAGCAAATAAATAATGGCCGAGAACACGCGATGTATTACTATCGGCCTCAATATAACGATTTATTACATATATTATGCAATGTACTTCGTACATCAACAAGAGAAAGATTGGTTTTGTTATATATTTTATTCCGACAAGACAAACGACAACTCCGAGACGTGACGATGTGAAAGTTATTTTGTCAATATTGATCCCTGACGCGAGTAAACGACGAGGCTCGTAGAAAGAATCATTTCACCCTTTCTAATCAAAGGGTTTTACGCTTTGCCAACGTTACGTCGTTTACCGAGTCGTGTCGACGCGAAATGAGGCCCGTCGACGAGATGACGTGATTGCATATCGACGTCCATATAAGGCCGGATGATAGCACGCGCGAGATAAGAGAGGACGGAGGGAGACTTGGGTGAGTGACAAGGCTGGGATTTACGTGGGAGAACGCGGGGGATGTGCGGCGAAAGGGTTCGATTACCCCAGGACAGGGGGCTAACGTGATCATTCCCGTCGCTTGAGAAAGCTGCATCATCTCCTAAAGACTACAACCACTTGCTATTGTACGTCGTGATCCTTATTAAGCGGCCTCCTTAGCGGCGTTTGTCTTCGTTATTATCTTAGATCTTCGTTGCTGTCGCGAAGGAAATGAGATCGTATCGCGTAATACGGTACTCGGTATCTCCGAAACTTTATATTTGGTAAAACTTCCTCGAGTTTCCTCGTATTAAAGAATCTAAGCAATCAAGGATGATCTCTCATCCGAGTCTCTTCTTGAAAACAAAAATAATTTTTCGAATTTTTTCTCGTGGGAGAGAGAGAGAGAGAGAGAATTTTTACACACTTCGAAGACGTTGCGTTATATTCCGAGTTCTGAATCGGGAAAATTTCGATGATTTCGGAAATCAGCCAATCGTCGTTTTTACTTCACCGGGGATTTCGTCGATATCCACTCTGGAGAGCTGACACTGCGGAATTCGTCTATGGAAGTTCCCCGCCGTCAGGGAACTCTGTAAACTCCGAACACGTGTATTGATTTCCGTCCGTCCCGGGCTATCGTGCCACAGTCGACTTAGCAGGTGCTGATCGCTGATGGAAAAGCGACTCGCCGCGACTCCGCGATGGAGTATCGGAAACGACATGTGCTAACAAATGACTTGTTCCGTGAAAAGTATCGCGTGGCGATCTTCGTTGCCAGATTGCGAATGGGATAAAAGCAAGACGGAACTCCACGCGTCCGTTATTTCACTACAGATAAGTTAAATCTCGGCTATGCGACACACACACACACAGAGTGTCAGCAACTCCGCGACACAGTGCTCCGTCATCCTTTCTCAAGGTCGTTCCTTGCAAAGTCCCGGTTTGGATAATTTGTTAGGTCAGTGCCGGGGCTTGGCAAGAGGCGGATAAAAAGTACATCCCCGACTAGGGAAACCTGCCAAGAAGCTGCATGCGCGCCTCGGCGGATCGTTACCGGGAATACCGCGAATACCTCGTGCAGCCTCCGTGTAACCGTGGATCGTGCTCGTGGCGTCGCGTTAACCGGAATTTCACGTAGCCAGTCCACACACGTCCAGCCGGGTTGATTTATCATCGCTACGCGACATTCGCCCGTCGGGAAACGTAAACTACTAGACCGCGGAGAGAAAGCGAGTTCTCGATACCCACTTATCGTTATTATATCCGTATTAGCTGGCGATCGAATATAGGAAGCAAGTATGAAATTAAAGACATTTAATTTAATTAGTTTTCTCATTGTATAGAGGTGAAATCTACGTCCTTATCATCGAGATCATTAAATCACTGCATTACGAGCGATTATTATTGTATTTCACCGCCTCTTTAATGCCACTCGCCTTAGATTCACCTTATACGCGCGGTTTAAATTTGTATACGTGTGTTTCAATGACAAGGGTCAAGTACAAGCGTTACTGATGCAAACGAAGTAGGGTTAGATTAACGCGTTGGCGTGACATTAAATGATACAAAAGGAGCCTTGGATTTTTTCCCCTCCCCCGTTTTTCGCAGCGGAATGAATGATTGAGCTCAACCTTGCAGCAATAAACGCACACACAGACTCGCATAAATATATGCTCGCGAGTGAATCAAGTCGCGTCATTCAAAAAAAAAAAAAAATCAAGTAATCATTACGTAACGATCGAAACTTGGCGGTTACGAGAGATGGAGGTGACGGGGGGTTCGCGTTTCCTTGATAAGACTCACGCCAACCCGACGTTAAGATCCGTCGATCATATCTAGTCAAGCACGTGGACTTTATCCTGAAAGTGTATTTGTTTCGACGACGAAGAACAGACAAGTTAAGACAAGAAAGAAAGTTCCGATGAGATTATCAGTGTCAGATATCACGTTCTTCTTTACCTTCGATATTGTTTCAGCGCGAGAGTTCCAGTCTGTACCTGATCAAACGGACGCCGGTGAAGTAGCACGATACTTAGCAGAAAATATCACTCAGCTCTTTGTAGCTTTTTCTTCACAAAAAGTTCGTTTAAATTAAATGTCTACGCCTAAGACAGAATTTAATTGGAGCGTTTGATATTTTTTTTTTTTTTGTACAAGAGACCTGCCCAAGTTAAAATTACGCGCTCTGTTAATTCACATCCTTTCCCCGGTTTTCTTCACTTTTTTGACGCGACGGTTCTCTTTAATATTAATTTCGAAACACGGTCGCCCACATCCCCCGTGGCGCAACATTCATAAAAACTGGGCGAATTTTCTTCCTCGATGCAACGTAATTGGGGTTGCAGAAAATAACAAGCTGCGGCGGGGTTGTTTGCCGTTGTGCTTCGCGACCGCCGGCGGACTAAAGTTTTTCGCTGCTGTCTGTTTCATCTTGCGAGTCACGTAAGTGCACATCCACGCGATTCCAGAGACTCGTTGTTCACTACCATTGCGGCGGATAAATCGTCGGCGCCTTCGGTCGTTCGGAGGCGAGCTAGAAAAACTTTTCGATCCACGATTACAGCCAGCTGCTGTCCAAATTCTGCCATTATTGCGGTATTTTTTGATAAAATATCCATCTTTTCTCTTGGAACATATTTCACTTCATTCTTTTACCGATTCAAAATTATTTAGAAATTTTTAAATATAATATATTCATTTAATTTCTTAAAATAGAACAAAAAAATTATTTTGTGAAAAGATAATTTTTGCAACTTTGCCGCGAGCTTTTTTCTCTCTTTTTTTTCTGCACACAAACTGATCTTCAAGTTACAAATTATATCCCTCGGTGTAATTTCCGAAAGTGCATGCTTATCAGTTTTAAATCAAAACGTGTGTTTCGCGGCACGAAGTTAAATAACAGACTCATAAGAGCCCGGTTGCTGACCTCTGGAAAGTTCAGCGTTAAGGGTAGATAATACCATTAAGAACCACACGAACCACCATAATACGCGGACACTAGAGACGATGCAATTTTCCGCTTCTGTCGAATTGCGTGAGTGTTATTAAATTTTGAAAAGATTTCCCTCGAGTAGCTCTTTTGTCGTCATTGTGACTCTAATATTTCATAAAAAAATATTTTTTCCGTTAAAATATATACCTTAGATATATAAAAATATATAAAATCTTAAATCGGCATTCGTCCACATAAAAATCATTGATATTTCAGCGATTCAAAAAATGATACCAAGCCACCGGAGCAACAATGATATTTTAAACATTTAACGATAACAAAGAAAGATATATCGGGTACGTTGATTTAATTTAAACCACCGTTCTTTGCTAAAAAAAAGCTCCGTAAACAATTTAACCAATATAAATAGCTCAACGTGACCATTAACCTTTATTCTGTGTTGTGTTGAACAATATTTTTACGCTTTTAAATTATGAAGAGAAGGTTTTACGTAACCTATTATTTACGCCGGCGTCTCGTGAATTCTATAAATAACAATCCAATCAAATTGCGCGAATTATATTTTTCGAAGTGCAAGAGAAACACGGGACGTCGGGTCTGAATTAATTTCCACGCTAATTTGATATTCTCGAAAATTCGAAGTCTAATTTATCTCGACGATCAGGAAGGTTTCTCTCTCGGAATATTTTGACGGGTTGCAAATAGCGTCCCATCAAACGTGGATGCGCGCCGAGCGCGGCTTCACATTTATCTACGTTTCTACCCGCGCCTGCAGGGAAAGGAGATTCAATTTGGTTACTCGGGGTTCCATTATAGGACAGCACGAAATTAGAACAGAACGAAATGAATTAAGCGGGAAAGGACAAACGGCAACACTCCGTAATCCCTCGAACTTTCGACAACGAATTCGCGAGTGTGTTTGATGTAGTTCGGGGGATGTAGTTTCGAACGCGCCGCGTTCGTATAATGACACATGCTTAAATAATGACTTCCGGCAATAGAAAAAACAACGCCGTTGGTACAGCGAACGTAGTTCGTGTGAATCACGAAGAATCGTTAACCAGCCATTAATGCCCTCGAGAATGTCACTCTCGGACTTGTTGTACTATGCTAATTGCATGACAACGTCAGAAATGTGCGCAAGAGAGATGTTTTACGATGTTTAAATTGCGAATCGGTATACGATTATTTTATACACCAATGACAAATAGTTTTTTCTATTTTTATCGCATATCTAAATTAATCTACTGTCAATCGCTTTGCTTATACTAAAAAAAACTAATTATGTACTTAAAAATTGACATTCTATGTGATAAATTTCTCAAAAATGAATGTAACATAGCATTTGATGAAAATAAAAAACGTTTCAGGGAATAGAGAGAAAGTACGAGGAAGAATGTGGTAAAAATAGAATATAGGGAAAGCATCCCCTCGCGCTCGAGCTTTTTCTAAGGAAAAGCTCTACGTAAGTACACGCGTACGTACGTACGTACGTGCGTAAGCATCATAGAGTGCAACACGCGAATGGCGTGGGACTAACATGTTCGTAACCCCAACAACGGGAACAAAGAAGGATCGATATCCACGACGCCGGGCTGGTGGTGTCGGCGGTGGTGGTGGTACGTTTCGTGTTTCGTTTCTCATTTCCGCGGAGGACAATGCACCCGACGATGCAAGGATCGAATAGTCGATACGTAGCAGCGATTTTAGCAGCGCGCGGAAACTGCCGACGTAGGTTCGTCTCATCGATTTGCGTGGCCTATGAACGGCGCGATAACCACGAGAGCGACCAGTTCCTTTGTTATTTAACAAAGAAAATTCCGTGCAAATTTCAACAAATTATGTATCGAGAAAAGATCTTTCATTAATCGAGCCTCGAAATCTGTTCCGAATGGTTTTTTACAAAAAAAAAAAATATATATATATATATATATATATATTCGAGACCTCGAGAAATCGACTCTTACGGTCGCAAAGAGAAGAAAAGCAACCGTGGAAATTAATATCGAAATTAACGAGCGCTCGAGTTCTGAAAGCGGAAGGGAATTAATTGGTTTTGAGAACAAGTTGCCGTCGCACAGAGAGAGAGAGAGAGAGAGAGAGAGAGCGGAGAGTTGCACAATGATAGGAATTCTAGTACGATGAAAGGAAGTGTCTGGAAACCCGAGGGGCACAGGCTGCCTGTGGTATATAACCGTGAGAGAATATAGCCGGTAACGATACTCGGGGGAGTTTCTTCTTGAGAGAAGGAACCAGCGCACCGAACACGGGTCGAACGTGCTGAAGCGTAGACTGCGAGAGAGCCCGCCCGCCTTAGGCCTTTCCGTAACGTGGTCTTTCAAGACTAGAGTCATCTATAACCCTGGCCATTGGATTCTTATCGACCTGCCTGCTTGTGCTGAATTTTTCAGCTTACATGCCGGGTTGATTGACCGCCAGACAGATCCCGCGGAGTCTATGTCGTTCGTGATTCCAAGACGTATCATGAATTTTGATGCAGTCCGACGTTTCTCTCCTGAGAAAGAGAACCGTCTTGTTCGTCTGAAGAAGACTCCGCGACGATCGCGTTTTTTCTTTGTTTTTTCCGTAGGCGCTTGGCCTTTATTCGCTTATTTATTTGTCCCGCAAAAAAATGTATTCCGAAATCGAATGCGGTACTACTGGTTAAATGGGTACGTGATCGTGAAAGGTCACGGTGCTATCTTCAAGATGAGTCAGAGAATGTTTCTGTCTTACATAAATCATCCCGAATCGATCCTGAAATTGCATTCCGACCGCTGAATATGTTATATTGTTCTGTCTGCAGTTTTGTTTAAGCGATGTTGTTGATTTTATCGCGGACGAGAGAGAGAGAGAGAGAGATACTTCGTTATTTTATATGACTTCTTGTCATGCGTATCGAAGAAGAAACTTCTCTCGAAAATCTTAGGACGGATTTGTGATCGCGAACGAACGAACGAAAGTTACGGGGGGGACGCAACTTTCGATAGAATTTAATGACGCGGAGTAATTAAGGAAGCCGTTTTTCTTCGTTCGCGGCCTCGAGAAGTCTTCCGTGAGACATTCGATGAAACTTATCCCTCCCTTTCCCCGGGGAGAAAAGTTGCGCTCCGGTGTTAAAAACGGCCTGAGCGAAATTCCTCAGAAAACGTGCAATTTGGCTCTGCCTCGAAGCTCCAAGTTTCGGCCGACAAGTTTCGCGCGTAAGTTGAACGAGTTTCTCGGTGCCGAACTTTCTCAAGAGAACGGGATTGTATTTGTCAGTGTAAGAAATGCTTTAAACGAGAGAGACAAATTTTACGTTGCGCTAATTTAATTATAAACAACCGATAGACACAATACAAGAAGATACGTAAATAGAGGAAGATTGCCGCATTTCGCTCGAATGTGTTTTGCATCGAATTGGCGCAGAATAAAAGCAACGCGAAGAAGATGGAAACTCCGGAGAGTCTTATTAAATATTTCCATTCTTCAACACACATGCGCGCGCGCCACGCTCCTTCGTTTGTATTTCCGCAATCTGTTACTCGTTTAATTTTTTAATACAAATACGCGCTTCTCTTTGTTCGAAAGTACGGCTTCCGAGATTCGCCTATCGATTATCCAAAATGGGGAATAATAAAGTACCCCGGCCTTGAAATTTACATATCCCCGAGGGCGGGGTGCGCAGGAAGTAGCACGAAGATTACCGGTTGTTTCGTCGATCATTATAGCATTAGTTTCTCGTACCTTTTTTCCATCACATAAAATTTATGTTTATTCTTGCGACAAGCGTAGATATGAAATTGCAATAAAAGCCATTTTAATCAGATTTATTTCATCGATGCTGAGATATTTGCATGTGTGGCTCTTCATGTTTGCGACATAAATACATAAACATGACGCAATAAGTCACGACATTCAATTCAGTTCGTGTTCTTACAATTTAGGTTTTTCTCGTTAATGTGTCATTTTTCACGCAAAAGTAGTTTTCCAACTCCATGCGAAGTCACGTCCTACTATCGCGAAGTTTCAGTCACGTAGGTGTATTCTCGAAGCTACGAATGCACGAAGTATAGTTGTGACTATTACTCGTTTGATAATTAATGACAAAGTTGGAAAACGCGCATATAAACAATGCGCTGTTATCTGACACGAGAGATCGCGCCGGTATGCCTGGCATTAGAGGCCGGTCGGCACGAGTTGTTTTCTCTTCCACTCGTCGCGCGATTCGATTCGTGTTTTTCGATATATATATATGCCGCGCGGTTTGCTATATCAAACCAACCAACGTTTCCATCATGTGAAGCTTGTTTATTTGTTATCTCAGAGAGGAAAAATACTTCCATTGTCACTTCGGGAATTCTCCCGAGAAAGCAGCGAACTTAGTAGAATCGCTGCTTGCGACTGTTGTTTGCGGAGAATACGAAAATACGACGGAAAACACAAACCTTTTCCGCTGAACGCGAGCGCGTATCCAAACACCTGTGTTACGAAAACTTTATTAACGTTCTCTCCCAACTTTACTACCTCTGAACTTTTACTCAAGACAATTATCTTGACAAGAAGCGACTATTGGAGAATTTCGCTTCTTAATCTGGTTCATCCAAATCAAGATGGTTGCGCGACGACTCTCATTTGCCCAATTTGTGAACCGTGGAATTCTTGGCGTACGGTGGTTGCGCGTTTGTGCTCAAGTAAAATTTTCCCCGATACGTGGAACTGGCCGCGAACCCCATGTAAGCCTCGGGTTTCCACGCGCAATTCGACGAGGTCTCGGGACTCCATTTTGGGCAACGACTCGCGGGAAATCCGTACGGGTTTTCCACCGACTCGACGTAGTAACGCCAGGCCCGATTGTGTCCGCAGGTAACTAGATGGAAAATATGAATTCGCGTTATTATAAAAACAAAAAACAAAAAACAACAAGACAGAATTATTTCAAGAGAAGTAGAAAATCGACGCGCCCATTCGACGTATTACTCACTGAGTTGATTTACGACTCTCCTGAAGCTCTCTTTCATCATGCGAACGATGCTCTTCAAATCGCAGCCGGGCTGTCGTCTCTTGCCGCCGTTCGGGTAAAAATCGACGTGACCGAGCGGGTTAGGGAAGCCGAAATGGCCGCCGTCTGTGTGAATGACGTCGACAAAAGCGGCGTCGGCCCATGTCAAGTGACCTTCGTCGCCGGTGTTCATATACAAGGGATAAGCCGGGTCCAATCCGGTGATTCTGCCTATCTGAAAGGGCGTTTCTCAACGTACATATCCCTCGCTTCCTATACCTAATGTACATACACAACGTAGTATCGGTTGCGTCGATATATCGCGCCTCGATTGAAACTCCCGACACTAATGCGGTTCCGATAATGCGGCCTTCGATTAGCTCGAGCGAATGTGCAATGCGGTGTGACCGCGCGGCGATCGTTATTAGCATTATACCTTATGCGACACTCTCTCTTACCTTCCGCGGCTTTAGCGCCTTTCCCATGAAACCGGCAGCCTCCGCGCCCAAACTAAAGCCGATCACGTGAATTTTCGATAAAGGAACGGCTTTCTGCGCGTCGAGCCAGCTCACCATGCGAGCTATGTAAGGTCCAATGAGTCGGGTGTTTCTTACGGCCGTCACGTACCAGGGCAGGACCCCCAGTCTGGCCCAGTCTACCAATATCACGTTAAAATGTCCACGACGAAGATAAGCTAGAACACACACGTATATACGCAAACACAAACTTACAACAGGTGAATTTTCATTAGAACTACATTTTTTTACAACGTGATAATAATTTTTCGCACGCGCTAACAAAATCTCCGATGAAATCTGATTGCGAAACTATGTCTCTTATTCCAATGAGACATAGAAGTTGGTTCATTGAATAAAACCGGATAAAAATTGCGAGAAACTTGTCGATCAGAAAATAGAGCTCTTCAATCAAACAAAGGTAGGTTCCTTTGAGAACTGCGGAAAGTTGAATTGGATCAACTCGGCTTGGTGAAAAGTGGAAAAAGTTCGCGATTTATTGCGACAAGTTATGGTAGCGCCCGCACTATTCGTCATTCTGACATAGCCTCTTGAGGTTTGGCAGGGCTATTCGTAGATCATGCGGTGTAGTTACTATTACTAATAGATCCCGGCCTACACTCGCTCCAGAAAAACTTTACGAGCGTGAAGAAAAACGCGGAGCATCGCGGTGACTTTTAAGATGCTATTTGGTTATTCAGTGCGGATGCTGAGCGGCATCACGCGCCTATCAAAAGCGCCTCGAAGTGCCTCAACACATTTATTATCTTCAAACGAAATAAACTGAAATTTATTTCAGCGAAAACACTTTCCCAAATAAACCGCGCGCAAAGTTTTACTTTTCGGTGTTTTGAATAACGATGTAACTTTTTCCATGCATGGCAAAGCGTGTAACAGACCCGACTGCGAAACACTTTTCTCTCTTCTCGCTTTCTCATCCTCAACACTCTCCTTCACAATTAATTGTCGTCGTGTATAATAAAAATGTTTTAAAATCGCGGATTTAAATTACATACCATTTCGTATTGCGATGGGACCTTTTCCGATCGAGCTGTCGCTGTATCCGTGAATGTAAACGACAGTCGGGTGTTTAACGTTGAAGTTACTCCTCCACAACGTGGTGACGTCATTCGGATCCAGAATAGTCGGGTACGTCGGATTTCGCCTGCCGTGGGTTAATGCGCAAGAAAAATTGTCGCTATGAGCAAAATTTGTGAAATTTAATACGGTCGATGATGGAATTAGAAGTGGAATTATTAGATATCGGGAAACTAATTACGACACATCAATTGGTGATTATAATCAGAGATGGGATTGAGCGGAATAATTTTGGAACTCGCTAACGAACTAACGAGCCAACGAAATTTCCGTTTAATTATGTCACAGTCTCTTCAACTTTAACGATATTAGAATAGAGAAAAAATTCAATTCTGCGTTGAAACAATTAGAACGCGTGTTATTGCGCGGTGTCACATCCGACTCATCCTCAACGTGTACCTGGTGTACAATTGAAATTCGACGTCTCGATTCAACTGGATGGGACAGCAATAGAAACAAGTACCGGTCGGCAGCAGAGTCAGATGCAGCGTAGTATCTCCTGCGTAACAAAAGTAAAATAATTTTTATCGTATTTTTAATTAATTAAACTTTTTTTTTCTCGTAAAACTCTAATAAAAAAAACCTCAAATAGCAACTTGGATTAAATCCAAGTTTCGTGCGCTTCGTACATCTTGATTTTCTTTAATAAGAAAAGATAAGCTTAAAGTTAATTGGCTCGATTTTTTTTCATCAATTTAAGATTAGAGAAGCTCGTTCAGATATTGCGCGATTAGTAAGTAATATCACGTAACTTCGGAAAGCCAGTTTGGCCCTCTCTCTATATATGAGCGTTTTCATTTGCGTTTCATTATAGTATGGTGCATAATGTCAGCGACGGCGACGGCCGGCCTCGACCAATCGCTGCGGTCGTCGTCATTGAACCTGACGATGGTCACGTTATATTGCGTGTTGCGCAGCACCGGCGGAGATTGACGGTGCGCGATACACCACCTTGTCAAAGAATCTTTTATTTCCCCCTGTCGTGCAAAATATTCCGCGCGGGAACGCCGTCCAATTCCGTTAACACACGAAAGCGCGTTTACCTAAAGCGGAAACATTTTCTCCGAGTCATTTAACACTTCCGAGAGCTTGTACAATACAATTTATTTCGAATTTACTTTCGATTTGACGGTTCGCCGAAGATGTTTCTGAACTATTCTCGGTAGACCGATTAACATTTTGTTGATTCGGAAACGTTGCCGCTGAGACGAAGCAAACTGTCCCAACGGATTAATCGTCGAACGCCTTTCACGGCAATGTGAGATAATTTCGAAACAAACGTACTGGACAACTTTGCCGGGTATCCCATCTGATTGTTTCGGTTTTTGCGTGTGTGTGTCGACGCGAAAAACGCAGTAATAATCCGGCGTTTTATCTCTCTCTCTCTCTCTCTCTCACTCGGCACGTAATGCCGTGTTCTGTCGCTATCAAACTCGCACGAAAACCACCGGTACCGTATACGCGGTGGTTAAGTGGCTGTCGAGACCACTCGCTCGGTTTCCGCCTTTACAACCCCCTTAAATCTGACCCTCGGTGAGCGACGAGGCGTCGAAAATAAACCATTATATCGTATGACCATTGAGCTCGAGGTTTAATTATTTTGCTTGTTTGAAAGTATTTCTTCCAAGTGTTCGCCACGAAAAATAATACGCCTGATAACTTCGTTTACGCGATAAATGTCCGTTGAATGCAAGATTTATTTTACGTAACGTGCAAAACAATAAGATGCGAAAAAGCAATCGTAAAAGAAGAATAAGCTTTTTTTTTTTATGGCTGACGAAAGTTCATAAAATAGAGTTTACAAGTTTACGAGAGAGACGCGGAGAGACTCTCATTACGATTGCGCAACGGAATAATTATACACATTTTCAAATGGCTCGTTGAAAAATAGGTCGCGGTTTTACACTTTCGTCGTGGTTATTCACGACGCTTTTTCGCGCCTGGCTGCTGGCGTTTTCACTGGAAACAATCGTGACTAGCAGTTGTGTCAGCTCGGATTAACGTCGATACCCGTCGAATCATCCGTCTGTCAAATTGCCGAATCTGTTGATAGAAAATTCGCGATCGAGAAACCGTTTTTTTATCCCCAATCTAACATCTCAGGCTCTGTTACCGGTAGGTGAGAGGAGCATCGGTTGAGCGGGAATAAAAGAGATTGGAAGAATACATGGAAGACGTTGCGAAATGTCGGTCAATGCGCGCACAACCGTTACGGTTTGAAGCCTGTTTTTTATTTTTTTCTTATTATTTCCATAATCGGCATTACTATGCAACAACGCGCTGATTCGCATCGCTTTGATGACGCTGCATCGCGGAGGTGCTTTCTTGCAACGAGACACGTAAGACCGATTCTTCGAACCGCATAATAAAATATTTGCCACATCATGGAGAAAACAAAAATAACTAAAGCAGATTTTCTCATCGCGGCAATTGTGAGCAAAGGACCATTTTAAATGTTTCTGGCTGTCCGGTTTTTTATTACGGTGATATCTTAAACATCGCGGCTAAAATCTTTTTTATGACGAGTAACAAAAATTTTGCGACGTGTTGAATTAAATTGAAGCGAAGCGTAAGAGATCAGCGAATCTGCAGCGATCTTTCAAGACGAAAGTCGGCGCGAGTTCCCAATTCTCGCCCTAGTTAGGTCGGACGATTTGCGATCTTGTTTAAAGAAGGCCTGTCCGGAATTCCGTTGTGAAAAGAGCACCCTGTATCTCCGTATCAAGGATTTATCGTACCGTTAAACGTTTTTTTTGTACTTTTTACGCAAGATGCATCCTACGTCCTAATTACCTCAATTTATATCACATACGCGCACGAAAAAGTATATGCTACGGAATTGACTCAGAGAAGTGTACATATATATTTCACTGTTATTAAATAAATACAATTGATTACAATCGTCTTTGCTAACGAGTCAGGCGATCGTGTGTTTTAAAACGAGCAAACTCCGATTACTTTTATCTTCCGAGGCTTTTATACACCGTGCGATCAATTGTTCGCTTTCGTACACGACCGCCGTGCTCTCGTAGCAGTTTTGTTCTAGGCGCGCACTTGCTACAAAAATCGTTTCGTGTTTTTTTTTTTTTTTTTAACAAAATCGTTCGTAATCGCTAATTGCCACCGGCGTCTAGTTATTTCTCTTACGTTGGCACTCTTATTACTCTCGTTGCCGACCGTTAGTATAAATCACGCCGTCTAACGTGACGCCACCTTGTTATTAATAAAGCGGAATTACACTCATCGTGATCACGCGCGCTGACTTGCGTGGGGAATTCGCGCGAGTAACGTAGCATGATCTAGTTTTGATCGGCTGGCGATTAACAGCGTTTTTTTTTTTTTTTTTTCACAACGTTAAATATAGAACTAGTCAGTATATAGGTATATACGTTTTAAACTATACTAGTCGATTTTTAAGCTTTTACACATCTCACACTCGCGCATTTTCTTCCCGCGGGAATTCATTTCACGTTTCAAGCAGAAAATTCGCCGATTAATAACCGAGCAATTAAATGCTGGCACTGAATATCAAATGACGCGCGTAAAATCGTTAAACGCGCGCAGAAATTGCCAGATTGCGACTGCACATATCGCAATGCGCATCGTTTTCGCACAACGCGCTATACTTTATGCGAAAACATAATTGCACCACTCGAGGAAACAAGAGAAACACTCATAAAAAAAAAACGGCGTTTTGCAAAAAATTTTTACCTCTTCGAAAAATGTACAAATGACAGAGCATAGGCACTAAAAGAGATGGGAGCGCCATTTGTCGAGCGCTCTCAACAAGAGTCTCGAACGACACGCTGCGCACCGAAACCTTTTACGGTATCGCTTTACTCTGAATTCGAGAGGGAACTGGCGGGAATCGGAGCCAGCTGATCGTTTTGTAGAGCTCTCCTCTCGTACCTTCTTCATCTTGCGGGAGCGTCACGATCTACTTTCCTTCCCTTTCCGCACTGCCGACTGGCAATAATCGCGGCGGAGGATTACGCCAGAATCAAGAATGCAGACGTTGCGAAATAGTTTAATTGTCTCACTTCCGGTGTTAAATCGGCGTGAATGCGCTATTAGCTTTACACTGCACGTCTCGTGCGAAACGCGACGACAAAATGGGATTTTTCTTTCTCATGCAAAAACTACACAATTATTTTAATTTAGAGAGGCAAGCGAGCTTGACAATTATTATACATTTTTTTTGTGAAAGAAAGAAAGCGGAATTTCACTCACATGACATCTTATCTTGAAGTGTTAAATAAGAGATGTTGTTTCTATGTTTTTAGGACAAGTTGTTGACGAAATTAGAGGAGAACGAACCGGAGCTGGCGTCGTCGCAGGAAGACGAGGTAAGAAGAGCGTCGGAGACTTAAGAACGTTTTTCTCCAGATATCAGTGTTTACAAGCGTTGTAAAGCAACTTACTCGACCGTTTCGAAACGACGAAATAAAATCGCGATGCGAAATTTCCCTTTCCGACGCTCGCTCCAACTGTCACAAACTCGATCGTCAAAAGAAACCCAACCGCGCGTTTCCGCGTGGATTGACGTCGTCGAGCGATATCGCGTCCGAGCTGTTTTCTTCCGAGCCCAACAAGGTTTCCTCTTTAAGGTCCCTGAAGGATGATTTGATTGTCCGGTTTTATTGCTCGCGCGGCGAACAATCAGACTTAATACGTAATTTCGTCGACAAACAAATCCGATGATTGGCGAATGAGCGAAATTTCTTTCGGAATATACGGGCGAGGAAAAAAGCTTTTCTCCCGAAATTTGACGGAAACGAGATAAAAAACAAACACATCTCTGTTTGCTGATTACGAATCTCGAGGCCGGGAAGCGTGCGTTCCGCGTACACATCTACGTAAGCGCGAATTAGTCAATAAAGGAAGCTTAATGGAAATTGCGTTCGGGAATAATGTCCACTAACGTAGATTGAATTGTGCGGTGAAACGACTCTTTTCGCCTCGAGGAGAAACCCTCGTAATTATTTTCTCGGCAAATGCTATAAATAGCTTCGAGCAAAACCTATACAAGACGTAAAACATGAACGACGCGCGAACTACACCGCTGAACATCTTCTGCGTTATTAAATCTGACGGAATATAATAGTAGGCTGTGTATATATGAGAGCGCGTAATAGAATATTAAATGCTTCTGCATACAAGAACTAAAGACCTGAGCATATCTCTCTTTTTTCCACGTCGTTGCGCCGCGTTAGATAGGCGCCTCATTCGAGTAGACGCTAAAGAAAGTGACGCGCGATAACAAAGCGCCTTGTATCGCGCAAAATATGACCGGCCGTCCGGAAGAGTCGCAATTTCCGAACGAATTGGCCGCCCAATCGGTCGCAAAAGTCGATTAACGGCAACGACAAAGTGGCGGTCGCAACCCTTCGACTCCTGACGTGTTCGCCCACCCTGCGCCGTGCTATTAATATTTCGATTAAAGTGACGCCTAATTACGTTACGTCGATTATCTGGCAGCGTCTGATCGTGAGTCTCCGCCTCGATCGGACGCTTCAAACAACGGCGCGTCAGATCGTGCATCCCGGGGATTTAATGATGTTGCACTTGCAAGCACGTAAGAATTATGCAAATAAAATAAGAGTCACGTTCCGACGCGACGGGCGTCGAATAAAAGCGGTCGCGGTCTCTTCTCTCTTTTTTTTTTTTTTTTTGCTTCCCCGTCGGCTCTTTTTTATTTTTTTCTTCGACCCGGCGAGCTATATTCAGTGTTATTCGTGCGATTACTAATCAAGCTCCGCTCAATACTATGTAAAAGGACATACACATCCGATACGCTTCGTTATTTTTTTCTTTTTTTTTCCAGTGTGTCATATGCGTGAACGCGAGGGCGACGATGCAAACGGCGCCGTGTGGGCATCGGGTGGTTTGCAGGTGAGTGAAAACAGCTTAAATGGTATGTGGTTTTTTCTCTTTCTCTCTTTTTCTCCTCTGTATTTTTCTTCATTTCATTTTCACGCGAAAGAGAAGCTCGGAATAAGCTGCTAATTATTTTTCACGCCGGTGTTGCAGCGTTGCGACATATTTTATGTATTAAAGAAAAAAAAAGCTGTTCGCGTTTTAATTAAGACGTCTCGACGTTCGTTAACTTTGCGCCCGTCTCCGCCGTTTTGCAGACGCTGCTTCGTCAAGACGATACAAATGGCGGTGTCTCAGAGGCTTCTACCGCTCAGATGCGTTATATGTAGAGCGAAGATTCTGCGGCTGAAGCAGACTCTCATTCCGCGTGACGTAAGTGACGATTACGCGTTTTATCTCAAATGTATATATATTTTTCATTTTATCAACATTTTTTATACTATATACATATATATCTTTCTACTATATATATCTTTCGTTTTTCTCGTTTATGTGTATTTTATCTACTTTAAAAAACCTTTTTATTTTACTCTCTTCTCTCTCACCGTCCCTTCCTGTTCGCTTTACACAAACGCGTCAATAAAACTCGTGCGCACTGACGTGATCGCGACAGCGGCGAAATTGCTGCTAATTGGAACGAATTCTCATAGTCGCCGACGCCTTTGCAACCGATTCCAGTTGCTGCGTAACACGAACGCATATTCCCTGATGTTACTCAAAGATAAATTTCATCGATCAAAATTGCTGAAAAATTGTTCTACGACGATTCTTTTCAAACGTCACTCGCAACGCGTTTTCTTTGACGTTATTTAATTAACGATTAAAAATATTTAACGTGTTTTGCTAATCGCTTGTTTCTTTCACATGAAGTTATTTATACATGCAAAATATGTAATTTTAATACAAGAAAGTCGTTCTAACACTTTGCTGGAATCGGCAATTAGAAACAAAAAGAAGATCGATATATCGATATGCGATATATATCGATATGCGATATATATATCGA